>OX381721.1:52540080-52640503 GCA_947462335.1 Harmothoe impar | reverse complement strand
ATGGGAAGGCTAGTGGAGACCCTTCCTTTATGTGTGTTGGGCAAGACGGGGGAGTCTCTCACACAATAATGATTGGACAAGATAACCCCCACGAGCGCCATGTGTCTTACAAAGTATATATTGTAACAGTATCACTTTAATAACTGTTCTTGGAAGCACCCCTCCGAAAAAAAGAAATATCTTAAAACATACACAAAGACACCAGTTCATGAAATGTGAGCTTATCATTCTTTTCATTTTCCAATTGATGTCTCTGCCATTCTGCTATGGACGCTCACTTTATAGCCGAATTGATTTACTATTCATGAAAATGAAGCAGACAAGGTCAATGATAAAAATGAATGTAAATCCTACAGCGGGAGGTCTATACATCAGGTACGAATTATTCATGTCATTGCGACCTGCTGCTGAGTGGGCCGTACATAATGTGTATAATTCAGACAGGCTCTGCTCCTGGGTGTCCCTATACCCCGTACACTTAGGGAGTGGTTATTTTTTCAAGAACGGGGGGGGGGGGGGGGTGGGGTGGATTTGGGAGAACCAAAAATTCGGACCCGTTGAGAGTGGGGAGAACAAAAGTAAATTAGACCCCTCTGTAGGGGAACCAAACTAATTCCATCCCTTTGTTGTGGAAAAGCCTTACTCTAGCTAAAAGGGGTTCTTCCACTGCGACGGATACGGGTACGGATGGTCAAAAGTAACCAAAAGTGGTCAATCCGTGAGCAATGAAAGCCATTTCTAGCCGTGACAGATACAGTTTGACGGCTTCGGATTGAGAAATGTACTTCCACCAAGCCAATCCGTCACGGATTGGACTTTTTTCACCTCATCCGTGCACGGATGGCCACGGATGGGGCACTGTTGGGGCATGGAAGGGGCACTTTTGATCTAACGTGTGCCAAACGTGCAATATCAAAATACACACAAATGTATTTTGATATTGCACGGATTTCGTTTTTTGTGTCTAATCCGTGGGAATTGTGGACTTGTGGAGTGGTTGGAGGGGTGGGGGAGGAGGGGGGAGTGGTGGTGGTGGTGGCTGATAACACTCTCAAGAGTCTATTTGGGGCCAAGATGTCTACCTAGGGCCAAGAGTCCAATTGGGGCCAAGCGTCTATTTGGGGCCGAGAGTCAAGAGCGCCAAGAGTCTAGTTGGTACTTAGTTTACTATCCTCCGGTCCCCTACTCCCGACAAAAGTCCATTTGGTGCCAGGAGTCTAGTTGGTACCTAGTTTGCTATCCCGGTTTACTATCCTCCTGTTCCCCAGTCGCCTACTCCCCCGATCGCCTACTCCCCTAGTTGCCTACTCCCCAAATCCGCTACTCTGTCAGTCTCCTACTCCCTCAGTCCCCTTTTCCCCCAGTCCCCTACTCCCCCAGTCCCTATCCACTCACTATTTCCGGGTCGGGTGCGACCAGTTTGAAGACACCTGGGGGCAGAACATATTGGATCCCTGTCCCGGGGGGGGGGGGGGAGAAATGTTGGCCAGTTCACGCGAAAATTCCCCGCCACCCCCTCCTCTTGTTGTTACAAAAGGACCACTCCCTTACACCATGCCCACCCCTATAGACCATACATCATGGATCATACTCAGTGACCCCGGGCTAATATCCCACCCCCTGGCAGATATAGATGAGACACAGACACAAGTCTAGATAGTTAAATCCATGACAAGTTTGAAATCCTGCTCCCGCATTTCCACCCACAGGCAAGGGGTCACTTTACTTTCTAGAGGTGTATTATGCACTCTCAGACAGAAGTGACACTTATGCTCGTTCCTAAAAAAACAGAAATAAAGGTGTTTTTCACCCACTTCCAATGTCCTCGAATTCAAGAAAAAAAGGGGCATTTTTCCCAAGATAACTTCTCGTTTGGAGACAAAAGGGGGTAAATGTACAGACCAAGTTGTTGTATCTATAAAAAAAGGTGCTATTTTATAGACTAAACACCCACATTGAATAAAGAGTATAGGAGGATCCTCAATGTATGGTCTGAAGTTAACACACAAGGGAAATGTAGAACCATAGAGGGAGGAGATTTTTCTTGAAATTTTAGAAAAAGAGGCCGGTGAAAAATATGTCAGCACTTTGTAGAAAAAAAGGGTGTTTTTCTACCATGAAATGTCAGCGTTTTTCAAAAAAATATTCTATCCCAAAGTCCATGGAAAGGGGGTATTTTTGAGGGGGGAACGAGCATGATGTTGTTTCTGTCTGAGAGTGCAGGGGCCGGGATTATGGGAAGGACATGAATGGCGTAATCAGGGCAAATTGAGGAGGTTAGATTGGGAGGTGCAAGGGAAATGTGCACTTTCCCTGAGGGGGAGGGACACACGTTGCAATAGGGATGACTGAGTCTAATGGTATCTGTTCAACGTTGCAATAATGTTGACAACTGTTTGGCCAACGTTGACAGGTCAGTTCTCAACAGTGGTTCAACGTTGAGCTGGTTCATGTGTTCACTGGGAAGTAGTCAGTCATATGCATAACCCTAGAATCTGTGGATCTAGAACCCAACATGCAACCCACCCGACCTGCGTTAAGCTATCACCAGCCCCTGTACCCCCCCCCCCCCCCCACACACACACAGATACTCACATGGTTGCCTCAGTGTTGACGTGCCTGGAGGAGGACATCAAAGGCAGCCAGGGGCAGGGGTCAGCACCTGTTTACCTGTCCTCAGGTGGGTGCCTCAGGTAGCTGAGCTACATGCAGGTGTTACATGCAGGTCTAGCTACTCCACCCACATGTCGCTGTGCACTGATAGTCTCTGGCTCCCTATACGACCATTCTCTCAGTCACTAGTGCCTAACCAAGGTATTAATTGTTTGGCTCCCTAAACGTCTAACCTAGGTTAGGTTGGTTAGTTAATATTGTCAGGTTGGTCAGTACTGACGAACTCACCTTATAGTATTTTCTTTTTCAATGGGTTTTAGACTACAAAGTCCTTTTGAGTAAGGCATTAGTCATGTGTTGTTTTGCCTCAGCCATTTGTGAATAGCACTTGGTCATGCCAGCCTGACCAATGTCCCTATGACTAACCTGCACTGTAAAAATTTCCCGTTGAAATTACGGGGAATCAGTGTAAAATTTTACAGTTAATCACCGTAATGTGATTTACAGTGAGACAGTGTCAAATTCAACACTTTTACACTGAACATCTGTAAACCAGCACAGTGAAACACCTTATTTTTATTCACGGCGAATCTCACATTAAATATTTGCCCACCAGGTGGCAGCCTGGGAGATATGGGGACTTTAGTGGAACCTCTCACTTTAAAACAAATCTAAACGTGTTAAAATAAAAAATATGTCCAATTTCCTCATCAACCACAGGGTCAACCTTGAAGCCTTTGGTACATTATAGATAATAAATATATAATTTCCCTTTCTATAACAGTGGGAACAAGGAAGGATTGTAAAAACACCCATTTTGTGGTAATTAGAATTATACATATTCACACCACTGTCAGAGTTGCTTTGTAACAATCCTAGAGTACTGTTTGCTCATGGATTATATTTGCATCTTACTGTGAGGCATTAAATTATGTCTCTTATGGCCTAATATTTACGGGCCTGAAATTAAGTTGATATTATGAAATATACCAATGAATCAAGAAAAAATAAGAATCATCAATAAATAGCA
Organism: Harmothoe impar; assembly: GCA_947462335.1. Classification (NCBI taxonomy): domain Eukaryota; kingdom Metazoa; phylum Annelida; class Polychaeta; order Phyllodocida; family Polynoidae; genus Harmothoe; species Harmothoe impar. The sequence goes on along the minus strand of OX381721.1, from coordinate 52,636,860 downwards.
GAGAATCATCATATAATAATGATGAATCACCGTTAAATGACGACGGTAAAGCTCTGTAATATTTACGGGGATTGGGAGAATACGGTGACCGTAAAATAAACGGTGAAAGCTTGGCATTAATTGATGCCAGTGAATCACCGTAATTTTACGGGTTATTTCTAAGAGTGTGGGATAGCCACTTCAGACTAAGGGCTGGGGCATTTTGCTTTTCTGTGTTGAGGTGGAGGTGGAGTCAGGTATAGGGTATGTTTCTACAAGACAGGTGAGTAGGAGGAACCAGCTTGTGCTCTAACCCCGACCCTCACCCCTCCTTATCAATAGTGCCACCCAGCAGCAATCAATCAGCACTATATTAGTAGGCAGATTAACGCACCTTTCCACCTCCAATGCGCGCGTGAAAGTTTGTCCCAGGCAGATTATCCTAGGGAGAGAGGAGAGTCAAATATTTGGCAGATGGATGTCAGCTTTTACAACATGGACCAATGCCACTAGCTTCCAACATTAGTCTAATGTTAGCAGCAGACATTGCTTCAATGCGGCCTCCGACATTATACCAATATGTTATCTTTCACAATTTGCCCCATCTCAGTCTCCAGCATCACGTGGTACAATGTTTTTCTTCCAACTTGACCCAATGTCATTGTGAGTCGCCAACATTAGTCCTTTGTCAGCCTCCAACATTGCAGCAATGTCAGCGACCAACATATTAGATCAATATGAATTAAAAGTGTATTTGACGATACATATTACATTAGATATGCAGATGTGAGATAGGACCATCAAGTACAGCTCCGGACAGTCTGTGTGATAAGGGTAACAACGGTACGCACCGATCGGCAATCAATGCCCAACACCAAACTAACGTCTCTGTCCGCCCAGAGGCAGCCTCATCTATAATGGACGGGCATCGACCTGGCCGCACAGTGTCATCTGTAGTCACAGTGCAGCCAACATTGTATGTATAGCAGCAAGCTAGACTCTTTAACTACCACCATACACCTTACTCGGATCGCCCCATAATGGTCGGGCAAAGATGAATTAAAATGGTGTTTCAGGTGACCCGGCCCTACACAAGTAGTAAAATAGGGTCGACCCTAGACATCTTTTATACATTTTGAAATATACGAATATTTTTGCCAGAACCAGATGGTGACATCCCTTCTGATGAGAGTGAGGATACAGAAGGTGAGGCCATATGCTGCCTCTGTGCCTCCCGTCCTGTCATCTTACATGGAACAGGTGAGTAACGAGCACAAGAATGAGCTGCTCCCTAAGGGGCCTGCGAACTTAATGTAGACATATAGCATACATTGTAGGGGACCCCAGTCCCTTGTCTGTGGTCCATGCTTTGTGGCCCCCTGTGCCTGCATGTCCTGCCGCCTATGTAGCTGTATTAAATGGCCAGGACCAGGTTATGGCCGCCATTAAGCAGAGTTATGTTGTGCTACATCATGGCCGTGCGTGCCGCATGCAAACAGTGTTCACAAAGTGAGGCTGGACACATCCATCTCCAGGACACCCTGTGGTAGGTCCACACAGCCCTGCCTCACCCTGCCTGCCGCACCCTGCCTGCCTGCCTCACCCTGCCTGCCTCACCCTGCCTGCCTGCCTCACCCTGCCTGCCTCACCCTGCCTGCCTCACCCTGCCTGCCTGCCTCACCCTGCCTTCCTCACCCTGCCTGCCTCACCCTGCCTGCCTCACCCTGCCTGCCTCACCCTGCCTTCCTCACCCTGCCTGCCTCACCCTGCCTGCCTCACCCTGCCTGCCTCACCCTGCCTGCCTACCTCACCCTGCCTGCCTCACCCTGCCTGCCTCACCCTGCCTGCCTGCCTCACCCTGCCTGCCTCACCCTGCCTGCCTGCCTCACCCTGCCTGCCTCACCCTGCCTGCCTCACCCTGCCTGCCTGCCTCACCCCTGCCTGCCTGCTTGCCTCACCCTGCCTGCCTCACCCTGCCTGCCTCACCCTGCCTGCCTCACCCTGCCTGCCTCACCCTGCCTGCCTCACCCTGCCTGCCTCACCGCTGCTTGCCTCACCCTGCCTGCCTCACCCTGCCTGCCTCACCCTGCTTGCCTCACCCTGCCTGCCTGCCTCACCCTGCCTGCCTGCCTCACCCTGCCTGCCTCACCCTGCCTGCCTGCCTTACCCTGCCTGCCTGCCTCACCCTGCCTGCCTCACCCTGCCTGCCTCACCCCTGCCTGCCTCACCCTGCCTGCCTGCCTCACCCTGCCTGCCTGCCTCACCCTGCCTGCCTCACCCTGCCTGCCTGCCTCACCCTGCCTGCCTGCCTCACCCTGCCTGCCTCACCCCTGCCTGCCTCACCCCTGCCTGCCTGCTTCCCTAAACCTCTACAAGTCTACCTACCTCCCTCCCACCCTGCCTGCTTGCCTGCCTCTATCATCCTCTATCTGCCTACCTGCCTCAACTTCCGCCTGCCATCTTGCCTCTCTTACCCTCTGTACGTGTGCCTGTCTGTCCCTGTCAATGCCTCTGCCTGCACACCTACATACCTGCCTGCCCTTGCCCCTACACACCTATCTGACTCTCCTTCCTCCCCTTCTTGTCTGAATACACGTCTGTCTGCTTTTTACATTATGGAATGTGAGACAATTGTGGTATATTTCTGATTCTTCTTAAGGTATACCCCACCAGGCAATCACAACCCACGCCATTATGGCGTATTCATCGGTATCTCGTGTAACAGACAGACCCAGCCAGCGCCCGCTTTGTACCAACAACACCTATTTAGTCGTACGGACAGAACTATATAGCTATAGCTCATACAGATCAAGGCCTCAAGAAAGGGTTGTCTTTCCATAATGAAGTGATGCACACATTGATTTAGCAGAGTGCTCATAAACTTGTTATAATGTCTAAATATGTAAGTGTCTTACATCAGGAGATTCACAGAACAACTCTTGGTGTTAGTGTTATTAGATTGCTGTATTTTGATGTCATATTTGGATTTTGATCAGTAAAAATTTAAGAGGTACAAGACTTATATCAACTACTTTTATGAAAGTGACCTCATCTTGCTGCGCCGCTCTGTAGACTCCTCCCATCTGTCAGCACGTGTTGTCTTGTCTCCTCACGCAGGTCTCTATCCATGACCTCTGACCTGTCTCAGTCCGACCTTGACCTTGGTGTGGGGATGTAGAGCTGGTGGTGGTGTCATCTGTGGCCGCTAGGTGGCCAGCATTCAGCCCCCGTCACCCTGATTATGTCTGCGGCCGCCAGAGGAGCCACCATGCATGGGGAGCTGGGGGTTGTATATCTGTCTATTCAACCATCTCAAGGTCTTATTGTACAGATGTTATTCACTAGCTTTACCCAGAAAGTTCTAATTCGAGTGGGGGGGGGGGAGGGTGTTCTACTTGGCTAATAAATGTCTAAAATTGGATATTACTGGACAGAAAGAGTTAAAGTGCTATAGACGTTTTTATTAAGGGGGGGAAGTGTGTTCAAGGCAACATGGTCCAAAAGTATTAGGGTAGGTAGACCTAGGCAAACTAGGAATATACTGAAATCCGATAATCTTGATAAAATGTAATTTCCTAAGGTCAGAAAATTAAGCGTGCGAGCTTGTTCGTCCAGCCCAAAACCTGTTTAAATTTAGAAAAATATGATTATTTTACAAATAATTAAACGCACTTTTCTGGCCTAAATAATGTATATTTCTGTTAGACTGCAGGGATAAATACAGAGGTTCAGTCAGTCAGCTGAATTTTTAAATGGCACTATAGGCATTTCGCCTACGAGTTGCTCTACAGTATCTCATGTTATTTTGCCTTCATCTTATGGACATCTTGTATACCTGTAGTACCCCCGACAGGCTTATCTTGTCTCGGGTTATTTTGTCTTCCCCTTACCCCTATACCTGCAGTACTCCCCCTTACCCCTATACCTGCAGTACTCCCCCTTACCCCTATACCTGCAGTACTTCCCCTTACCCCTATACCTGCAGTACTTCCCCTTACCCCTATACCTGCAGTACTTCCCCTTACCCCTATACCTGCAGTACTTCCGCTTACCCCCTATACCTGTAGTACCTCCCCTTACCCCTATACCTGCAGTACTTCCCCTTACATCCTATACCTGCAGTACTTCCCCTTACCCCTATACCTGAAGTACTTCCCCTTACCCCTATACCTGCAGTACTTCCGCTTACCCCCTATACCTGTAGTACCTCCCCTTACCCCTATACCTGCAGTACTTCCCCTTACATCCTATACCTGCAGTACTTCCCCTTACCCCCTATACCTGCAGTACTTCATCATACCCCCTATACCTGCAGTACTTCCCCTTACATCCTATACCTGCAGTACTTCCCCTTACCCCCTATACCTGCAGTACTTCCCCTTACCCCCTATACCTGCAGTACTTCCCCTTACCCCTATACCTGCAGTACTTCCCCTTACCCCCTATACCTGCAGTACTTCATCTTACCCCTATACCTGCAGTACTTCACCTTACCCCTATACCTGCAGTACTTCCCCTTACCCCTATACCTTCAGTACTTCCCCTTACCCCTATACCTGCAGTACTTCCCCTTACCCCTATACCTGTCGTACTTCACCTTACCCCTATACCTGCAGTACTTCCCCTTACCCTATACCTGCAGTACTTCCCCTTACCCCCTATACCTGCAGTACTTCCCCTTACCCCCTATACCTGTAGTACTTCATCTTACCCCCTATACCTGCAGTACTTCCCCTTACCCCTATACCTGCAGTACTTCCCCTTACCCCTATACCTGCAGTACTTCCCCTTACCCCCTATACCTGCAGTACTTCATCTTACCCCCTATACCTGCAGTACTTCCCCTTACCCCTATACCTGTAGTACTTCCCCTCACCCCCTATACCTGCAGTACTACCCCTTACCCCCTATACCTGCAGTACTTCCCCTTACCCCCTATACCTGTAGTACTTCATCTTACCCCCTATACCTGCAGTACTTCCCCTTACCCCTATACCTGCAGTACTTCCCCTTACCCCTATACCTGCAGTACTTCCCCTTACTCCTATACCTGCAGTACTTCATGTTACATCCTATACCTGCAGTACTTCCCCTTATCCCCTATACCTGTAGTACTTCAGACAGCAGCAGGTGTGGTCACGTGACAATGGACTCACTGACCTGAACACGTGACATACAGCGATCCCGACAGGCCCAGCCAGCCGGAAGTAGAGCCCCACCCGTCTAGCTGTCACGTGCGCGCGCATCCTGCAGCTAACGTGAGGTGTCATCAGGGGGAGGGGGAGGGGGAAGCTCGAGGATATTGGTAGAATTCAAACTCTCCTGGGCAGTACGTAGGCTTTATTGAAGTAAGCCCTATTTTCCATTAGCCGATTGGATGTGCTACCGGTCGGTAGAGAGTCATATCGGCCTGTAGCAGGTCAAAATCAGCTAATGGAAAATGGGCCTAAGCTTGTTTTAATTCAGAAGATTACAGCAAGGTATCTTTTCCCTTCTACGCGGGATCTCTTTATTGGCTTTGGGACCTTGTCCCCAAAGCCATTTACACCACTGACCAGAGTGTCAGCTTTTCGACAAGAAAAGACTAGCATAGGCCCCCTTGTTCATTGTTACATATAGCCCTAGCTGGCCCTTAAACCTTGCTTAGGACTGGTATCCCCATGTGTCCTTGTAGGCATGTGCAAGACTAATTTATCCTAGATCTTGTTTTCAGTTACTACATGTAGAACCAATGTACCTTGTGGTAAGGCCTAGACATCTTGTGAACAGCCATATTTTGAGTTCTCTAATGTGGCTGTCAATGGCAAGGATAGGTACCAGCCTAATAACTATTGACTCCTATGTCAAGCCAAGCTGCCAATGTCAATGCCAATTCCCATACTGTGCACATACAGGACCTATACTAGAAGTTGAGTGGGTCCAGGGTGGCTCTTGAAATCACTCAAGCCCGCCCAAAGACAAACTGTGAAGTCCAACATAATTACCCCTCCCATACCCCACACACACATGCACCAACCCTGAAATAATATTTTACAGTCTTTAAAGTTAGGCCATCACAAGTCCTCCTTGTGCCCCCCTCCTCCTCCCTGTGCCTCCCTGTGCCCTCTCCTCCTCTTCCGGCATCTGCCCTCTCCTCCTCCTGCCTCTGCCCTCTCCTCCTCCTCCCTCCTTTCTCTGCCCTCTCCTCCTCCCTCTGCCCTCTCCTCCTTCTGATGCCCCCTCCTACTACCCCATCTACCCCTCCCCCCCCCCCACTCTACCCCATTTTCCTCCTTCCTGTTACCTCCTCCTCCCTTTGCCCCCTCCTACTACCCCACCTTTCCCTCCCCCCCCTCTACCCCATTTTCCTCCTTCCTGTTACCTTCTCCTCCCTCTGCTTTCCCTCCTTCCTGTTACCTTCTCCTCCCTCTGCTTTCCCTCCTTCTGCCCCCTCCTCCTCCCTCTGACTGCCAAGATGGCTGCTGAAAACTCAAGATTGTCTGATTTCCTTGTGTGATACATGGATAATAGGGTTTTCTGGGATATAGAATCCATTTTCAGGCTCACAATTTCAATCCGGGAAATTTCCAAGATGGCTGCCAAGATGGCTACCAAAAACTCAAGGTTGTCTGATTTCCATGTGTGATACATGGATAGTAGGGTTTTCTGGGATATAGAATCCATTTTCAGGCTCAGATTTTCAATCCGAGAAATTTCCAAGATGGCTGCCAAGATGGCCACCAAAAACTCAAGATTGTCTGATTTCCTTGTGTGATGCATGGATAGTAGGGGTTTCTAGGATGTAGAATCCATTTTCAGGCTCAGATTTTCAATCCGAGAAATTTCCAAGATGGCTGCCAAAATGGCCACCAAAAACTCAAGATTGTCGGATTTCCTTGTATGACACATGTATAATAATAGGGTTTTCTGGGGTGTAGAATCCATTTGTAGGCTCCGATTTTTGATCCAGGTAATTTTCAAGATGGCTGCCAAGATGGTATTTGCATAGGCATCAATGAAGGTGCATTGGTACCTATTTGATTCCATTGGCACATATTGGATTCTATTGTTATGCCATACATGAATTGCATAAGAACCCCAGAAACACCAAAAATGATAAATCTATGCCCCCTCGTCTTCTCACCTGTAGTTCATAACAATCCTATAAAACCCAAAGCCACTACGGCTTTGCCGTAAAATCCTTGAATTTGTCCCCTTGTGTCTCTAGACATCTGTTTCTGCATGTTACGTATACATGCAGTAATATTAGCCAATTATCCGAATAATGTGTTGTCTATACATGGGTAAATATCGAGGGAATGGTCATAGAAAAGCCGACTCTTGTCCGAGTATCATATGTATCATTTTATAATATGAGGGGTATAGATGGCTTGGTTGTAGAACAGCCTGCACTGTTTGTCACAATATATGTTATGGCAATGCCTTTAATTCCTGTATATTGTTATACACTTTTTACGATAATAAGACTCTGATAGTCAGGCTATACCGGTAACCCAAGTATGGCATTTTACAAGAGAAATGATTCACTGATGCTATCTGGTTTACCGAGGATAAACTACCGTAGATTCCGCGTTTACTAATGTAAATAACAACCCCCCTTACTTTAGATTATAACCTTTATCTCTTGGATTGACCTTTATCTCTTAGAATGAGTATTAGCATGATCTTTATCTCTTGAAATGAGTATTACCATGAAGATCTCCCGACTTTGTGAAATGGCAGCAATGATCCCACATCGCAATAAGATTGCCATGTTATTTGGTCCAACAAATTCCTTCTATACCCTTGGTAACCTCGAATTTCAGGACTAAGATGAGTTGTCAAACTTGAAATCTGGGGATATTCTGGTTATTACAATAGCATTGCTCTTTAAATCACAAATTACCTGATACAGATATACCGGTAGTTGGCACTGTGACAGCTGGTTTGATACAGATGCAACGATTCGTCTAAAACTTACCTTGTTATCTTTACATTCTCATTGTCAGATCATACTAAAGAGTTTACAATAAAAGACTGGCATTCCTCCTGCCATGCATATATCTTGGTGCAGTTCTCATGGCAACGTGAAGAGGCCATCCGATTGTATACATGCACATTGTACGTGGGGAAATAGGCCACTTAGAACTGGGAATTAAATCTAGACTTCACAGAAGACATAAAAGTGACATTACCGAGCTACCTACTTGGGTGAGATTTAATCTATCAGCCTTCACCTGACTCTTTTCTACGTGTCATTAAAAGAAAAATCCTGCTCGATCGCCTGAAATATCGAAATCATAAAATGTCAACACGCAGAATTTCAATAGAGTTATTACCACATCATCCAATGTTTCAGAGCATCAAATTTAGCTTGATTTGCAAATTCTTAAAAGTAGCCATTTTATCTCAAAGAAACTGTTATTTCTAAATGGCGACAGATAATTACTTCAGTATTTTGGCACTAAAAGAAGACATTTTCAATAAATTGTGCTCATAATATATATAAAACAAGGAAGTAATGGATATTCATGCCAATATGTGGTAAAGAAGGGAAGTGACGACATCACACATGAATTCACGGGCTTAGATGGCCCATGAAGAATGTGGAGGAACTCAGTCATAACAATGATATAAATGTATATTATTGGTATATATGATTTATGATATATGTCATTATATTACATTGAGTTCAGTGAGTGTGTTCCACATGCAGCATTACAATGAGACTCAAGGCTCACTGTCACAAGGTAAAAAACTGCACAAGGAAAATATCAGTCACAGGGCAACACCTCTTTTCCGAAACCAAAACCATCTACTGTACCCTTTTCGAGGCAATAAAACCCAAGGGTATATTATATAACTCATGTCTAGAGTTGTAGTTATATCTTTTAAATATAGCGTATGACGAGAACACGTTGATACATTGTCAAACACATTAATATTACTTTAATGATACTAACTTCCAGTGGCTTATCCAATTCCATCCAATTATAGAACTACTTGATATGCCGTGCACCATGGCCGCCCTCCATCTACCTTCGTGCCGCGCCGTGCCTCACTCCGTGGGCGGCCACTTGCACCATACACAGGGACGGCCAGGGCTAGTTTCTGGTTGTTGGACAAGTTAGTTGTCTTTCCTGGAACCCAAAATGGTACGTTATTGGTACGTTATATGAAGTGGGTACGTGTGTGTGCGAATTGGAAGAAAGTCTCATTATCTAGTGCATAAAATGCAATCCATGGCTGAGATATGGCGACCATAAAGCCTGGCCTTATAGACGACCTCTCTGACAATTACATCAAACAGCAAACATAACCTACCAAATCAGAGAGAAAGAGTTCGAATAAAATAATATGAAGTAAATGATGCGCCTTTATCAACACCCTGGTGCTGAGTCTGTCCCTGTTGATGTACTGACTTCATCATACCTTTAGGAAGGAGGATCACAAGTACAGAGTGCACTGTGCCTGGTTATACTTACTTATTGCCTCACAACTAAGTACAGGATGCTACCGCAAGATGCTATCATGGGGTACCAATACAACCCACACTGTCAGAAGTTAGTGTAGCTGCACAACACAATATACTATAGTTGTACAGTGTATGCTACAGTATTAGCGTACATGGGCAGTAGAATATACTGTCGACTAACAGCATACAAGGACATACATGTATTGATTGTTTCACTATCTACAGTGCATGTGAGTAACTCGTTGGTGCATACATTGGTGCATCATGCCCACTGTTCAGGAGAGTATCAACCCAAGTGCGTCGATATGAGGCATGACTGTATAACTGATGCTGCATGCAAGCATCATAGCAACTGGATTGTTTTTTCATTGAAGCGCTATGTTGCATTTCAAGTTTAAGGAATGGTTTCTACGAGGCAGGTGCAGCAAAGTGTTGAGTTAATCATAAACACACAACTATCCTGTCTTTAACGGCTGGTAAAAACAAATGTAAAAACAGCCAGAACATGGTAATCAATCAAAGTTATTAGGACATACAAGCGATGTACTCCCATTGATCAAAGTCAAATTATTCAAACAGTTCACAGATATTCAAACAGATGCCCCAGATTACTGGCCCCTATAGGGTTTCAAGCGATAGAATTGGGCAGTTACAATAATACATATTCTCAGAATATGATGTATTTCTGTCTGGAAAATAGCTAATTTATGTTCTAACAGTTTTTAAGATTGAGACTTAGATATGTGTCCCATTTTATGTGTGAGTCATACAAAAGGAGAGGAAGAGGACCAATACAAGAACAAGAGTATGAACTCGTAGAGTAAGTACAAGAAAAATGTGAACAAGAATATCTAATACAAGAAGAAAACGCATGAGCGGGAACAAGATAAAACTAAACAATAATAAGAACATGTACAAGAAACAGAATGACTTGTTGAGGGAAGAGAAAGGTATGTGGGATGAATCCATTCACTGCTCCTTTGTAACTTCCCCTCATTCTCATGAAGTCTAAAAGTTCCCTTTCCTCCCCCTTCCTGTCCCAGAAGGGGCTGTGGTGTAGGGCGGCAGACGGAGGCAGGGTCGGCAGGGCGGCTTGTTAGATGGGGCAGGGTGTACGGCCAGGGCACAACTCCCTGATTTACGACAGAGTAATGACAACTCCAACCCCGGCCAAACTCTCCCCTCTCTCATCACTCACTCTCCAAGCACATACATGCGGCCGGCACCCCTCCCCTGGGGGGACGTGGGGGCCTGGATCCCCGTGCAGCCTATTGTCCTGCCGCCCTGCCTGGTGCTACAGGCAGGGCCTGCTAACAGATGGTAAGACGGCCACTGACGGCCGCTGTTAGTGCCTCTACACCCTATCATGACGCTAACCCTCTAAGGGCCGCACACTGCTGTACTCTGATATAGCCCTTGTCGTCATGATGCATCAACGCCACCCTGGTGAGTCTACTCGCCAGGGCGGCATGCACACATCATGTCGATCCTACAGGAGAGCACACACCATGATGCAAGAATGCACCACCGGTGAGTTATGTGCCAGGGCTGCGTCCATACATCATGCACACCAAGCAAATACTTCCTGTCAGCCTTATGCGGGCCTTAAAGGGTTAACGTATGGTAGTTTAGTGAGCCAAACACTCAGGGCATCTCAGTAAATATTGCCTTGTCCGTGAATTATTGCTGTCGGAATAGTTAGCATCTGGAGATATTCTGATAAAGTGGACCAAGTCTAAATCAGAAGTGGATGTACATGCATGAGTGTGTGCAGCAGATAATTACCATTATGCTACATTTTTTTTTAAAGAGGCGTAACTCAGCACGAAATAACATGGCACATCGGAGCTGCGCGCTCTTTGATGATATTCCTTCGCATGCTATTGATTGATGTATCTAATAATAAGACGCCTTTTCAATAACTTGATATCATTGTCTCTGTGGTAATTTGATATTGTTGAACATGAGCCTTATAGACATGCACACTAACAGTACGTAATGGAGTATATTTGAATGTATTGTAAGCGGACAACGCGGTCCACACTCATATACGGTCAGAAGTTAGTGTAGCTGCACAGTGAGTTATACTGTAGATTAACAGTATAAAAGGATCCATTTTTTCCAAACCAAAAATACCTCCTTTTATACTGTAAATCTACAGTATATCTCACTGTGCAGCTACACTAACTTCTGACAGTGTAGGATTCCCCTGGTTGCAGTTTAATGATAAGACATTTGAATTGAATTGGGTTGTGTACCTTCATCAGTAGTATCACCTGCAAAAGCCCTCAGGGTAAAATAATTTCACACAATGCAATTCTGGATCTCCGAAATATGCATCAATCAAAAATAATTTTTACTTTTTGAACGAAGCAATTTCCATCGTTCTTTTCAATCACATTCAATGATTCAATATTTTAAAATTAAGTTCAAGTTCAAGTTTCCAAATATCAGCAGACAAGTGGACATGATGGTTCGCCCTCCACCATGTGTGTGTTGCTCCTTACACTCCATGCATGTATTCTCCTCATATCGCGGATACATTGTTTCCAGATAGGAATATAACTAATGCGTTTAACACATACAGAGAGTGAGAGCATTGAATATTAATGCAATCATAGAACATAGAGTTAATTTCATATCATGAGATGTTTAGTATTACATAGACTGTTATAATTTTATATAGTATGACACCTCTGTCATTAACTAGTAATGGAACACACGTGTACTTTATAGATACTAGATGTAAATAGGAGATAATAGACACTCTGTAGAGCCCACACTGAGGAGATACTCCCTACCCTGCACTGGTCCAATATTGGCAGGAGAAGAGCCATAAGTCATCCTCACTTGGCGGGCTGTCCATGGGGAGGGGGAGGGTGACCTGTAAGCCTTCCTCTCCACGTCCATGTGTTTGTTTCACGTTCATGGTGGAGAAATTATCGATAATCGTGCGGATTAGATTAGATTATCTATTGCACGAATCGTTTTGTAATAGAACGTTGTTCGGGTTACACTTAGATGCCTCACAAACATTAAATGGTCATCGTAAGTCGCTTAACATTCGCGATCCGTGTTTGTTGATGGCATAATTGAAAATGATATTAAATAACATAAGAATGGAAATAGAACAGCAATATGCTGAATAAAACAATGTATACAATGTAACGGAAACAGCACTGTTCGCGTCGACTGGGGAGATCTACCAACCAACACTGACGCATAGGAATATAAGTATATTTTGCTGGGTAGTGTCGGTAACCTGAAGCACTTTGTAGGGGGCCTGGTAGCTATATATAGCCATGTTACATGTAAAAGGGACATGAGGACAGATAATTGGTGCTGCGTAATTCAGGGAGAAGCCAACTGGGAGCCGCTGCCAACTCGTCCGGCCCCACTGCCTCCACTAAACGCTGCTGTGTCGGAGTGTGTGGGGGATGCAAGACAACCGCCTCAGGGCAAAGCCCCCCCCCCCCCCCCCCCCCCCCACTTATCTACTCAACCCTCCCTCTTCCTTACCTCCCCTCCTGTCTATACTCACTTCTTCTCCTCCTCCTTTCATTCCACTCCCTTCTATTCTCATTCAACACATTTCTTACCTTCCTCAATGTCTCGACAAACCCGTCACCCATAACTTCCCCTCCCATCTTTACTCCCCCGTCTCCTCCCCCTTAACTTCCCCTCCCATCTTTACTCCCCCGTCTCCTCCCCTTAACTTCCCCTCCCATCTTTACTCCCCCGTCTCCTCCCCTTAACTTCCCCTCCCATCTTTACTCCCCCGTCTCCTCCCTCTTAACTTCCCCTCCCATCTTTATTCCCCCGTCTCCTCCCCCTTAACTTCCTCTCCCTTCTTTATTCCCCCGTCTCCTCCCCCTTAACTTCCTCTCCCTTCTTTATTCCCCCGTCCCCTTTACCTTCCTCTCCCGTCTCTATTCACCCTCTGCCCTCCCTTACGTTCTCCCCTCCATTCCCCCCTTTACTCATCCCTCCCCATTCCACCCTGCCCCCTGTGGCTAGGTACGCTGCTGTCACGTACGCTGTCATTTCGCATGTCTCGCGTTGTTGCATTCCCTCACATGGATATGATTGACTGTGTGACAATTAGACTTTTACCTCTCCCCTGGTCTGCTCGCTGCACGGAGTCGGCATTGTGACGGTCCCCATGTACACAGGACTAACATGGCTTTGACGTTAAGCTTTAAGGGTTAGTGTGCAGAGTTGCATGTCGACTAGCCTGAGCGTCACCTTTATCTGTTTCCTCAAATCTGTTTCCATTACTATAGGGTTCCCCAAAAATAACAGTCTGGCTATAATATGAAGCTACAAGAGTCATTACTATTCCACATAATGCGATCGTCATAATTATATATACGTCCTCTTCAACTTTAGAGACCATAACTAGCAGACTTATGTTCATCTTAAGTCAGAGATTTTATTTTGAAGGGACACCTGTTGCATGGAAGGAACGCACCCATTAAACAGCCAATGGCGTAAAAAAAGGAGGGGGGCAGGCCACCCTTCCCACCCCAAAAATTCTCATTTCCCATATTTGTTTCAAATTTGCTACAATCCCCACTGCCTTCTATCACCCCCCCCCCGTACAACGCACACGGTCATGTCTCTGTACAAATCATTTCAGTCCCTCATCACACCCCTTCACACCTCACACCCCTTCACACCTCACACCCCTTCACACCTCACACCCCTCACACCTTCACACCTCACACGTCTTAACACCCCTTCACATCTCACACCCCTTCACACCTCACACCCCTCCACACCTCACACACCTCACACCCCTCACACCTTCACACCCCACACCCCTTCACACCTCTTCACACCTCAACCCCTTCACACCTCACACCCCTCCACACCTCACACACCTCACACCCCTTCACACATCACACCCCTTCATACCTCACACACCTTCACACCTCACACCCCTTCACACCTCACACCCCATCACATCTCACACCCCTTCACGCCTCACACCCCTTCACATCTCACATCCCTTCACACCTCACACCCCTCCACACCTCACACCCCTTCACACATCACACACCTTCACATATCACATCCCTTCATATCTCACATCCCTTCACACCCCACACCCCTTCACACCCCTTCACACCTCACACCCCTCCACACCTGACACACCTCACACCCCTTCACACCTCACACCCCTTCACACCTCACACCCCTTCATACCTCACACCCCTTCACACATCACACCTCACACCCCTTCACACCTCACACCCCTTTACATCTCACACCTCACACACCGTCACATCTCACACCCCTTCACACCTCACACACCCTTTCACACCTCACACCCCACACCCCTTCACACCTCACCCCTCTCCCTGTGTGCGTCTCACGCCCTCTGCATGGATGCTCCTACTGGTTTGTCCACTGTCCCCTTTCATTGCCTCCACCCCATTACCTAGAGATGTGGCGGACTTAGGGAGTGGTCATGTTTTAACACCATGGGGGGGGGGGGGGGGTATATACCAGGTTGTTATCAATATGAGTACCCTACCTCACCTCTTGTGAAGTTGTGAATATGTTTTGCGCCACACAAAACTGTTGCTTTGCTTAGGAGCGGTGACATGTTCTCCCGACCCCTAATGAGGAAACAGCACATCATTGGTCATTCCCTATACGAGGACCAACCACCCCTCCCTAGCCCCCTTCCCCTTGTTGTTTAAAACATGACCACTCCACCATAGCGCCCTTCCTCCAGGGTGGGGATTACCCTCCACACCTCCTCCCCCACTGACCCGCACCCTGACCCCCCCCCCGCCCCCCCCCCCCGTGCTGGGCAGCACACTCCACTGGTGCCCAGTACCGCTGTACGCCATGATCACAGATCACGCCGGGAACAGGCTTTGTGATTTGACCTTCAGGTGACCTTGAGAAGGACCTTAGCGCTGACCTGGATCCAGGAAGTCGGGATCCGGCCCAAACCGAGTCTGATTACAGGGAGGTGCGCGCGCAGCCGGAAGTGGGATGTTTCTCCTGACGGAAGTGGTAGAAAGTCAAGTCCATTTGTCGGCGTGTTTGGTCGGACGCCGCGGGAAGCAGTCTCCGGTGGTGGTTGGAGAGAAGTTGTAGCAAACAATGTAACACTGTGTGGCAGAAACACGGGAAAGGCACCTCCATTTTGCAGTGTATTTAACATACGCAAATATGTCCAATTGCTTGGTGCTTGATTTGTACAATACCATTGGGCCTCCTCCTACACATAGTCAGCCTACGGACTGCTAGTCTGACCTAGTTAGTACTGGCTTACAACTTAGTCACTAGTGATTAGCCTAATTAGTCATTTTTGGCTCCCAACCACTGTTAGTTAATACTATCAGATTAGTCAGAAGTGACTAAAGCACCTCAGTCTTTCTATTGCTGTGGGTACATGAATTAGGCTTTTTGAGTCGAGCATTACCGCCATATTTAGTTTGGTTCAGTCAGTTCATCATTCTGACCAATTTCCCTATAACTAACCTGGGATAGCCACTACAGACGAAGCCCTGTAGCATAGATATTATCAGTGTGTGGGTGATTGCAGACTCCATCAGACGTAGGAGTCATGAGAATGTCAGAGGTCGCCTTTACGGTAGTCATATGGATGATGTATGTTGTTGATGAGGACAGTGAGACGGTGGGTGAGTGATGAGAGCGGTAATTAGCAAGCTATAATTAGACCGAGTGGAACTCTGCAGTAAACAACAGGGCAGGTAACTGGTGATGGGACACATGTAAACAACAGGGCAGGTAACTGGTGATGGGGCACATGTAAACAACAGGGCAGGTAACTGGTGATGGGACACATGTAAACAACAGGGCAGGTAACTGGTGATGGGGCACATGTAAACAACAGGGCAGGTAACTGGTGATGGGGCACATGTAAACAACAGGGCAGGTAACTGGTGATGGGGCACATGTAAACAACAGGGCAGGGAACTGGTGATTGGACACATGTAAACAACAGGGCAGGGAACTGGTGATGGGGCACATGTAAACAACAGGGCAGGTAACTGGTGATGGGACACATGTAAACAACAGGTAAAGGCAGTTAATAAAATACACATGATCTCAGGAATTAAGCATGTGCACAGTTTAGTTTCAGAATGTGAGAGCTCCTCAAAGGGCACCACCTGTTTCACTATATGGATGATTACTCCTCTTCTTATTTCACAAGTGCCCTTTGGCTGTGAAAGAATACCTAATGATCTGATAACGAGAGATACATATTCACCTTGAACACCTTTTCGCACTTGATCATCAAACAGTTCACCTCAATAATGATATGAAAATATGAGATAATGACGAGGATTTAATCAGTAAAATGTATTTTTATTGATACAAACTAGATATTGGAATAAAGAATGCCGAGTGTGCGTAGTGGCTATTTATAGGTATGGTGGCGACTTGGATCACGATATCCAAATTTGTGTAGATGAGCATATCATATTAAACAAATAACCTCAATTATCGATCATAGAGAGCCTGTTATCACATACTTATGTAGATGGTTATTATCGTTGACGCAAGTGTCAATACTGGGAATTGACGGCGTCTGTTTTAGACAAAATCACGTAATGTGAGGGCTCAGCTCAAGGAGCTGGAGTCCTGAATAAAGGGAAGGAAATATCACAATGCGTTTCAGGACACATCATGGCTGGTTTTATATTTAGAGTATTATCTTTATGAAAAGTGGCTTTGGCTGGAACCTATGCTTTACCAGGTCTAACCTAGAGGCATGTTGGCGGTTGGATATAACGACCTGACACCCCCCCCCCCGTCCCGCCCTTGACTTGTGAGTACCACAGATCAATGCTACTAATGCAGCTCCCTTGTCCTGCTGCCCCGCCCCGCCCTTTCCCACAGTTGCCTTGATTATCGCCCATTCTCCTGGTGCGCGGGCCACCCCTGGTTAGTGCAGACTTGAGGAGGGGAGTGGGTGGAGGGGTGTGAGGGCAATGGGAGAAACGCTGCCTCCTGTAGATTCTACTCTCAATATACAATAACATTTACATGTCTAATTTAGACTAAATGTGGATCTATTTGACCAAAGCAATTATAAATGCTGGGACCAGGAAGTATGGAATAGATAATGCTGCTCCTGAATTAAGTATCTTTTTTTACAGTTGGTGGTTTGCAAGTTGCATTTTGGCAATGGCGACCTCCCTGACTATGAACAGCAGCCTGGTAATCCCCATGAGCCTTGTGACTTTAAAATTAAATCCGTATTAAAGTGGAAAATCCGCTGCCAAAGTCTGACAAGTCTACACAACTCAAATTGAATTCTTTCCATTTTATCCCCTTTTCAGCTGTGTAATTGGCCGTCTAGCACATTCTTCCCTCCCCCTGCGCCACTCGCCCATCTACTCGGCATCGTGTGCAAATGGCGCCTGCCACGTTTTCTGCTCACTGCGCACATTGTGTGGCGCACGCCCCGCTTCCGGTTGAGTTGCGCGCGCACGTCCAGACGACATTTGTCTTTGAAATGGCGACACCATAATCACGTGACTGCAGAATGGAACGCGGCTGCGCTCTGCTGCTGTGTTAGTGGTATGGGGTGCCGACATGGAACAGGTTTCTTGTCGTGTGTACGGTCACCGTCAACTCTTCCACCTTATCAATAGGTCGTCCTATCTCACCCTCTGTCACCTTGCCCCCGATATCAAGCCTGCCTTTATATCCGTCTGTCTCCGATTCTCCTTTGGCTGCTTATGACCTCTTTTACCCCTCCTAACTCCTTTTCTCTTCTTTTCGGATTTCTGTTTCTGAATCTCCATCTATCCTTGCCTCCTCGATTTGCTTTCTGTCTTTCTGTCTGTCCCTGTCCATTATCTCTCTGTCTCTGTCTCTGTCTCTCTTGTTATCATTTGTTCTTGCCTCTTTCTTTCTCCTTGGCATTACGCTCTTCTCTCCCATTCTTCCTCGTGATATCCTGGGATTTCCTTCTCCTCCCACGGCTCCCCCCCCCCTATGCCCCACCCCCTGCCGTCCGTCCTGATTCCACTACCATTCACCCTACTCCAGATGAAATTCGACACGACTGACTGAATTCCCGGAAATTTCTCGGCCAATTACGTCCGGTGAAGCGTGCGGCTTTATGCAATGTTATATACATGTACAATGAAGCTGAAAAGGTCTCCTCAATATCACAACGGCCATGCATGGTTACCCCTCTGAGGGCAGCATAGTCCTTTAACGTACTGTGACCTTTTGCCGACCGACTTGATGCATGAATGTTGCATCGGCGAGTAACTGGCCGGTGCTACATTGATGCATAATCTTGCTCATGTTGGGGTTGGGACATTCATGCAAGGTCGGTATGCAGCGCCATCGAGTTACTAACCGATGCTCAATTGGTGCATTATGGCAGCAAATGAAGCCAGGGAGAACCATTTCGTCCTTAAATGGTTAACGGTCGCCACTTCATGGCTCTGCTGAGAGTATTGTGTGCTGTGTAGGGCCTGGGATGGGGGAGTGAACCGTAAAAAAGATATAAAGTAAAAGCAATGTGTTTGAGATAAACCACAGCGAACAATGATTGGCTATTGTGGTGGAGGGGCTGAGGGAGCTGGAGGCTGAGGCTGGGGGTGAGGCAGTGAGGGGGGAGGTCGGATTGGGGTAACAGCAGCATCATACAATCAGCCTGGCTGGAATTACAGGATTCTGGTCTCTTTATAGAATTTCTGGAAGCTCTTACAGGTCCCCCCCCCCCCCTCCCGCGGCCTACATCCTCACCCACTGCGCCACTCGTGCTGCACAGGAGACAATAAATAGACAATTCCCGGCGTTCCTGGGGACGCCGTGATTACAGAGCATGCGCAGAAAGTCGATGTGCCCCTGGTGGCAGAAGTCGGCGTCAAGCAGACGACAATGGTGTGTATAGCGGCGGGAAAATTTGAGGGTTTCTGGCGGGTAGCGGCTCGATATAAACCCAGCCCTAGGCCCTCATAACGCTGCCGCTGTTTGCTTTTTATCATCTTTTCTGTTTTTATTTCATGTCCCTTTTCCTTTTTTTTCAGTTTTGGCGGGAAACTGGAAGGGACGTTGATTGCGACTTGTTGTCGTCCATCAGGCCCGATTGTCGTCAACCGCGCATGCGCACGTCATCACAGGACGTGGGGAGCGGCGCGCATGCGTCGGCGGATGTCGTCTGGGAGCTCTGAGAGTAATAATATTCAAACCGGAACTTCAAGAGGACCATTAAAGTTGGCGGCGTCCAAGTCCGGTTTTTACGCTGGGTTTATACGAAGTAATTTGGGCTGCAAAGCGGCCGCGCGGGTACTTAAAGCTTGTATTCTTCCGCCCTCCGCCTCGACCTGCTTTCAGGGGAGGCTTTTGGAGACGGTGTGGGACTTACTCGGAAGGAACTGAGAGCAGAGCAAAAAAGAGACCCTCCAAGCCCACTCTCACCCATCACCCCCGGCTTCCTGCCTACACCCCAACCTCCCCCTCAGTCTCCTCCCCACCAGCCCGATTTCACTCCGAGGCCTCTTAAGTCAAAAATCAAAGATGGCTCCTTTGGTTGCGGGCAGAGGAGCACAGACTGTAAAAGGCGGTCCCTCCAGAGCCAACTTCCGGTGGTCGATCACGCATGCGCCGTGTGAAGGGACTTGATGTGAGGAGAGAACACGCAGGGGGGGGGGGTGTAGGGAGTTGGGGAGAAGGGGCGGGTATGGTGAAGGGGCAGGGCACATCCTGCCCGCCAGGTAGCGTCACAGAGACATGAGATGGCCGGCCGATAGAGGGCGTCACGAACACGGACACCCCCCCCCCCTCCTGCTGCTGCTGCCTCCAGCACCCTGTCCCTGCTACACCCCCCCCCCCCCCCCACACACACACATCTTCATGCTACCCCCCCCCCCCCCCATACACACACCGTCATGCTGCTCCCCCCTAAGACCATACAGAACCTTTGACGTCTGTCCTGCTGCCATGCTATCCACCCATACGTTACACACACACACACCTCCCCCCGTCAGGTGCACCAGTCATGTAGCCACCCCCCCCCCCCACACACACACACACCACCACCACACAGGCCATCTACACAACGTACAACTTGAACCAAATCAATCATAAACTTACTCTCACCCTCCCAAGTATGTACACCCTCTTGTAGACTCTTTCCATAAGGTTGTTTTTTTATGATAGCGGTAAAAAATAAGGATAGCAGAATTGTGATATCCTAAAAACGAAAAAGGGAGTTATTTCATAATACTGTTAGTGTTTCAGATCTCTGTAAACTGGAATAAGGATGGCAGATGCCATTTTAAAGATAACAAGTTATGAAACACTCTTATCTTTTAGCAATTTTGTTATCTCAATTCCTAGTGATTCCAAAAGTTGGGTAAAATGTTGATATGATTAAGAGGTATGGCAGCCCCCAAGTGATGAAGCTATTTTGTCAATATTCTAATCAGAATTGCACTTTCATGATATTTTTGAATAGCACTATAATTCCAACTTTCTGCCATAAAAACAGTGAATACTTGGACAGACATTATATGATAATGTATGAATTCCCAAATTCATTATGAATTAGTATAAAGCAGCAAATTAGGTTTTAGTTAATTTTATGGGGCATATTTTGGGCTTTAGGATAACGAAAAAATGACAGTCCAAAATGTGTCGTAAAACTTGGATAAAACTATTCCTTCCATGTGGAGGAACAAAGTTACTATGCTTAAGTACAATGTACTAGAATGGCCATTCTCCCCACCCCCGAGGAGAAACTGATACTCATTCTCCATGGCCGCATGGGCTGGTTCTCCACTATGACGTCAACAAAATAGCTATGAAACCAATCTTTAATTGCATATTTTGATGAATTTAATAAAGAATCACATGGAATAAATACAGAGGTTCACTCTAATCAGTCTGAACTACTGGTTTCTCCACTCGTGATGCATTGGATTGCATCACACTCGGCTCCACCTCGGGTGATACGATCCAATGCACCACTCATGGAGAAACCTGTCGTTCAGACAGACTATCGTGGACCTCTGTCTATTTCATTTCAATTTGTTTCCACAATATGGAATACTGAATATCATATATACATAGATTACATGGTCCCATCATCTATATCTAAGAAATCAAACATTTGTTTGTTTATCAGGGATCAAGGTCTAGATAAATATATATGGTTTATGAAAGACCAAAATCGCTCTCATTAAACCAAAATGGCTCTCACTAAACATCAGTTTGCTCTCATAGAAAGCTATCCTAATTCCCTATGAAATACACTCACGTTAGCTTTTTAATGATAGCAAATGCCTTCAATTGGAGCAAAATTAAAGAGAGCGACAATGAGAGTGAAAATAAGGAGAGCGCTTTATGAAACACACTAAGTTAGTGATAGCGAAAACTGCCCCTATGAAAAGCCCTCACGCAGCTACCCATGATCTGATTAACTAAATTTGGATTCTATTTTCGAAATTCCACCCCCCTCCCCCCACGATCATTATTCACATTAATCGTGAAGAGGAAATTGCAGTTGAGCATTGCGATCTTATGCGTGTAAAGGAGCATTTACAATTTCAGTGAATTTTTATAGGTTTAGTTTTAACACCGTTGGATGTCTATGTTTGGCAGATGCCTGAGGGTGTGATCGACTAACATGTGAGTGTGTGAGAGTCCGAGCCATTTAAAAGCTTGCACAGGAGTGGGGTGGGTTTATGGGGAATAGGCTGAAGCCTAAGTTCCAAATCCTCGGTACTACAATTGGACCAGCAACAAAACTAATGTCACCGCTTCGAAAGAAAAGAAGAAAAAATTAAATGGACCTGTCTGGTTTTTTTTTATTATGTACACTGTAAAAAGTTGTTATTCCAGAACAGCAAAACGTGCTGTAGCTATACAGTACTTTTGCTGTAAAAAATGATACAGTAAATTTTGCTGTACATGTACATTTCTGTTGCTGTAGATGCAGCTTACAGTAGTGAGTTGTAGACCTACAGCACTTTTCGCTGTTCGAGGTACATGGGGGTCCTGGGATTGATCCTTGGTCTAGCCACCTCTCAATGTGTTATATACTAAACGGTCACAAGCAATTCAACATCATTCTCTATGGGCCTTGTCTATAGCTTTCATTGTACAGTAAACAATTCAGGTGTTATACAATAATGTCTGCATGTTGCTAAAGGTGCCAAATATGAGAGCCATGCTGCAGGCCTTACTCCAGCTGCCTCGATAGCTCAATCATACACAGCGCCGGACGGTGATAGGAACGTCCCCAGTTCAATCTCCAGTCAGGCTAGTCATGAAACCACAGTTTCTTCATGTTTTGAATTTTTTCTAAAAGTGATATGCAAATCCACAGAAAGATATTTTCCAGACATTTTTTTAATGAAAACAAAATGTCCTTTTGTACGGAGGTTATAATTATGTGTTTCATTATAACAGTATAACTATCAAGTGTACAACTACTATTATTACTCCTGCAGTGGTCTGCTACTCAGACGCTGCAGTCGGTTCCGGGTTCCCCCTTCCTAGGGGTCACCTGGATGGCACTTCCCACAATCCACCCCTGTGACCCAGTTAGCATTCAAACAGTGGGACCAGGTACAGCCATATTTAGAAAACTCTACATAACATATGGTTCTAGCGCTACAAGGTCAACCTTGCACTTGATTTGGGGGAGGTCCTAAATATCTTTTCCTTTCTCTCATCCATCTGATCATCTATATGAGAGCCATGCTGCAGGCCTTACACCAGCTGCCTCGATAGCTCAATCAGACACAGCATGGGACAGTGATAGGAAAGTCCCTGGTTCAATCCCCATCCAAGCTTGTCATGAAGCTATAGGTCCTTTATGTTTTGATCTATAATTCATGGTGACTAAAAATATCACCAGCCTTGAGAAGCAAAACCTAGATCTTCAGATTTGGTTTTACAATTAATTATGCTGTACAGTAACAGTAAATCTTACTGTTACTATACAGTATATGTGATGTAGATATACATGAGCTGACTTGCTGTAGGTCTGCAGTACAATCTACTGGAACCAAAGTTGCCCCCAGTATTTGCTGTGCAGGAACAGTTCTTACTTCTAACAGTATAAAATCATCTGCGATTGTAGGGGTTTGTTGATTGGGGTGCAGGGATCTTAAACATCTTGGAAAACAGATCGTGTGATATAGCGTCACCATCAAAGATACAGACGTCGTAAGCAATATTGTACAATATTGGAAGTCTTTTTTACCCAACCTGTCTTCACGTTGGGATATTTCGTAGGCCACCGGCGTCGGCATTTATATATACATGTAGGTGAAAACAATGCAAATTGGCATTCCTGCATATTTCCACACCCATCCCTCCACCCAATTTGAATTTTTCTAATCTTTCCTTGCCTTGATCTGTCTTGATCCTTTCTGAACATGCCAGGATCTTAAACATCTCAGAAAACAGATCGTGTGATATAGCGTCACCATCAAAGATACAGTCTTCGTAAGCAATATGGCCAGGGTCTCAGGCTGCTGGGGTCACTGGAAGCTGGGCGGCGATCAGTCCCTGGAGTGGGGCCTTGCGGGGGATGACAGACTCCGGGGTTTGTACACTGGAGCACCGGGCGATAATTGAAGACGTTGCCAAACCACACTGCCACTTACACTGGTCCCCCGCGTACACAGACAAAGCACCCAGAACAGGCCGTAACCAGCAGCACAGGTGTCCCTGGTACCTGTAGGAAGTGGACGATAATAGAAGAGGGATTTGTTATGTTCCAGTGGACCCCTTCTTTCCCTCCTTATTAATGTATGCTTTGGTCATACGTTATGATAAGTGTTCGAATTGAAATATATTGAACACATGCTCTAACCTCACGATATAGGGCGTAGATATGTCAAATAGTTGGGTGGGTATTTTAGATTTTTCTATATTTCAGAAATTGTGTGGATTTGACTGATTATTCTCACAGAGAGTGATCGCTAAGGCCCATTTTCCATTAGCCGAATTGTGTGTCCTATTGGTCGGTAGACCCACTACGACCGATTGGCCGATGGTGCTGCCGATGGTGTACCGACACTTACTGCCGATACTGTACTTAGCAACAACCAAAACATTAGGAATCCAGCACGGTCCACCGATCGGCCTGCCTACAGGACCATCGGCCAATGGTTGAGGACCTACAAATCGGCTTATGGAAAATAAGAGATTTTAAAGCCAAGCAAAATCAGTCTTTCCACTGTCCTCACAGTCCGAAGATGTGTCGACCAATATCCGTCTTTGAGAGGTTCAAGCCTGCAACCTGACTGAGGGTTCTGGTACCGCCACTCGTTGCAGAATACTACTACATGGATTAATGAGCAAATGGACATTTTTGCCTTAAGGAAAATATATATATATCAAGTAGTGGGAAGGTTTGCTGCTTATATGTGTCAAAGTGTTTTACTTTGCAAGAATTACAGCTTGCTGTCAGGTAAATGCATTTCACTTCAAGATTGATGGAATTTTCAATTAATTGTTATTCTCCGCTGTCTTGTGATGTATTAGAGTGGGGGATTTGACACAGATTTTGTTTTTTGTCTAAGCTCTGTCAAGTAAGTATGCATTCATGTGACAATACTCTATGCCATGGGGGACTTCTGGCTGCAATGTGGATTAATCATGTATAGTCAGGGGAGGGAGGGAGAATGCCAAGACACTTTGGAAAGGCTGAAAGAGAACTTGGGGTGAAAGGACTGACCCATTTGTTATTCTCCATCAATTAATCTACGAGTTAACTATTGGTACCTCATGTGACAATAGGGCATAGGGGACCTTCTAGCTGTATGTTTGTCAGGTACAGCCAGGGGTAGAGGGGAGACCGTCAGGGCAGGCTGAGGCCTGGATGCAGGGGTAGAGGGGAGACGGTCAGGGCAGGCTGGGGGTTGGATGCAGGGGTAGAGGGGAGACCGTCAGGGCAGGCTGAGGGCTGGATGCAGGGGTAGAGGGGAGACCGTCAGGGCAGGCTGAGGGCTGGATGCAGGGGTAGAGGGGAGACGGTCAGGGCAGGCTGGGGGCTGGATGCAGGGGTAGAGGGGAGACCGTCAGGGCAGGCTGGGGGCTGGATGCAGGGGTAGAGGGGAGACCGTCAGGGCAGGCTGAGGCCTGGATGCAGGGGTAGAGGGGAGACCGTCAGGGCAGGCTGGGGGCTGGATGCAGGGGTAGAGGGGAGACCGTCAGGGCAGGCTGAGGCCTGGATGCAGGGGTAGAGGGGAGACCGTCAGGGCAGGCTGAGGGCTGGATGCAGGGGTAGAGGGGAGACCGTCAGGGCAGGCTGAGGCCTGGATGCAGGGGTAGAGGGGAGACCGTCAGGGCAGGCTGAGGGCTGGATGCAGGGGTAGAGGGGAGACCGTCAGGGCAGGCTGAGGCCTGGATGCAGGGGTAGAGGGGAGACCGTCAGGGCAGGCTGGGGGCTGGATGCAGGGGTAGAGGGGAGACCGTCAGGGCAGGCTGAGGCCTGGATGCAGGGGTAGAGGGGAGACCGTCAGGGCAGGCTGAGGGCTGGATGCAGGGGTAGAGGGGAGACCGTCAGGGCAGGCTGAGGGCTGGACCCGGGGGCTGGATGCAGGGGGAGTGAAGGGCCCTAGGGTACGTGTACACACCTGTGGGCTGCATCTCACGTGTTATCTGTGAGATCTCTGACAACCATTCTGATCCCAGGTAAAAAGGGACAGGATCTGGGCTTGCCTGCAGCCCCAGGTGTACCCAGGTGGGTGTTGTGACTACCTGACTGACAACCAGCACACAGCCACCCCCTCATGTGCATGCCCCGAGCCCTCTAACCCTTTAAGGCCAACATGAAGCCCTGAGAGATCATGTCTGCACGCTTGGAGTGTATCAAGCCTGTAGTCGGGATTGATACATGAATGCAGTCCATGCAGCACATGCATCCGTGTATGACAACAATGGACATAGCCCATGAATTAAAGCAGCATCGCGCCCTTAAAGAGAACAACATATATATTTATCCCTTCTCTCCTCTATGCTGTATGCACATGTAGCCATCCACCCGACATACCCCCTACCCCCCTCTTTACCCTCCTGCCTTCCCCTTTCTCTCTCTACATGTCCATGTCAGGCGTCCCACCCCCTGCCCCAGTACCTTGACGTGTCTCTGGCTGCTGGCCAAGGCCCCAGTGTGTCCCACCTCCTCCTCTCACACACCACAGCACCACCATACCATAACTACTTAATGGGCTGAGGGGACAAGTGGAGTTGGGCAGCCCCAGATTTACTTAATGTTTATCTGGAGGTGTTGAGCCGTGGGGACCCCTCTTAACCCCTCCCTGCTAGGACACTGGGGAGATTAGGGAGTGGGGCAGGGAGGGTTAACCATGTTAAATAGGGTGTCCCTGACTCTGGCTGTGTACGTGGGTAAATAGGGTAAAATGGCAGCCTCACAGTGTGTGCAGCCAGAGATATGGCTACTTTGTAGACACAGTCCCAATAGGTGCCAGTTTTAACTTCCACTCACTCTGAGTTATGGATCTATGTTGGGATTCAATGTGGGCTTGGTTTAGCCTATAGGTAAAAGGAAAACATTTACAGCCACTGTCCACACTATAGTCCCATGAAGCAGAAGGGGGTCATCTTACAAGTATAGAATTGATAGCTTTTGCCCTTTCCTGAGGTTCAACTGCCAAACCTCAAATGTGACATAAGAATGTTGCCACTTAAGTTTATTGGCGGAATAACTCCCTTGTGAATCACCTGCCATGCATGAGGTGTTCTTGTACTTACTGCTTCCAGGCACAGTTAAGTACCAATGAATGTCTTCTTCTTCTGAAAGGGTTACAACCCTTACTTGCAGCACTGTACTCCAGTCTAAACATGTGAGCAGCTCGGAATCACAGCTGTAATTGGACGACTGCAATCCTGTCTAGACATTTTAGTTGAGAATCGACCTTTCGTATTTCCAGTACACATTGTTCCTTTGTGTTAATTTCATATCATTATTAACAATATTCGTCAGAATTCGGGAAAAGGACAATTCGACAGATTGCTGGTTCGACAGGACGATTTGACAGGACTATTCGACAGAATTTCCGAGACTGTTCGCCAGACTTTTGGGACCATTCGACAGAATTATTTTTTGAGCAGGACAATTCGACATGTTACGTTTTTCAAGTTGTATGCCTATATATAAATGGCTATCGTGATTCAGGCAAGGTTTTTATATACATGCTAACATTTCGTCAGCTACGGTATATATATATCTGGGTTATGAAATCTTTAATGGTCTGTGATACGTAAGGCGGGGTGAACATATTTCAATTTATTTTCTTGCAAGAATGTAATAAAAGTATTTTATCACACAAAACCCAACACAAGGAATTTTCTTTTTCGGTTATTTATTTGAAGTCTATATTTTGCAGACATTTTGGAGGTTTTTTGTTGAATGATCTTATGTTGCTACGTTTCGGATCATTAATGATCCTTCATCAGGCAAAGATGCAAGAAGTTCTCAAATATTCCTATTATAGGTTAAGCTAAGCCATATCATCTAATATATATGTGCCGAGGCTGTGAACTTATTTACATTAACTCCGGTTCTCCTTGCTTGGGTGTCCTCTATAGGACTGTCAGTGTTCAAATTATTGATTTATTCTACGATTTAAACTGCACACACTTGAAAACATAATGTTTGTATTAAGTTGAAAAAGAAAAAAGAGGGGGTTCGGGGGCTTGGCCCCCGATCTATATGATAATCATGAACGTTCATATCCTAGATGCTAACTCTTCGGATAACTCCTGAGATAACTATCTCGAATGAAAATAAACAAAACAAATTCCTACCTTTCTAGGAATATACTCACGGCTTTTATTATCAAAAGTACATGGACTTTGCTACAAAAAGTGTGTAAATATTCCAACTAGAACCTAAGTTAATACATTTGTACCCAAAACAGCAATCTGTCGAATAGTCTTCCTGAAAAATAAAACCTGGCGAACAGTCCTGTCGAATAGTCTCCGAAATGTAGAAATTCTGTCGAACCGCCGATCTGTCGAACCGCCAATCTGTCGAACAGTCTGCCAGCACAGAATTCTACCTCATTGATCTGAAAAAGCTATTTTACAGTCTTTAAATCATGAATTTTATCGATTTAGAAGGCAGAAATACGGAAATGGGTTATTCAACAGGGGGTGTGAAATACGGCCTGCCTTGGTTAAGTCAATGGGGCTGCCGTATTTACCATGAAATAATAACTACTTCTATACATCCTGGACATCAGGCTTAGTTATATGTTTGCATTGACATGTATATATATTAGTAAAACATGCCATTTAAGTGGAGATAATAACCGAGGTAAGGCCAGGAACACTGGCACTATACTTAGACACACATAAACAGCAGATTACAAACCTAATTGTGGATAAATAGCATTTATCTCACAATTATTGGTTAAGGATCCATCATCTAATGCCCAAAGTGGCTTTAATAAATAATATAAACAAAACGATAATATAACTAGGACCACCTCTGCATTGCCAACTGGGTCAGGGCCTTAACAAAATCAGAGGGCTTCAAGAGGAGGAAGGAGAATAGTTTAGAACATAGGCACGCAAACTGTATCCTTAAGGTCTCGCCAGAGTTCACGCCCAGGGCGTGAAAGGAAGGGATTTGACGTGACTGACTGCATGGCATGACCAGGGAAATGCCGCCAAGATGCAGCGGCTGCATCTGATCTTAAGCCGAACCCGTCCTAACGCCGCGCACTAAGACTCCCTGGCACCCCGCCAGAGGGCAGGTCAAAGCTGGTGACGTCACGGAACATGTGACGTGTGGTCTGTGGAAAAAATGGGGGGTGTAGGTGTTACCTGTGTACATTGTATGGACACGATCCCTGCACCTTGTAGGCCACAACATCTGTGTAGACATCTTACCAACGTCTCCACCCCCGCCCTCCTCTACCTTGTTTTAAGCTATGCATGCCCCTCCCCCGTCTCACAACCACACGCACACCACAGTCCTGATGTTCTCAAACACGTTTATCTGATCTCTGTGTCGTTATTGTGACGCATATCACCCTACTAGTAGCATGGCTGCTATCACCATAAATAAACACCTATATACGTGTACGTATTTTTTGGCTTTGTTTGAGTATAAGGTGATTCAGCAAAAACTGTGCAAACACATCCACTCTAGGCTACATTAGGGAGTTGACATTTAAGAATACCACTGCCGTGATAAACCATTGATCTTCCAATTTGGTTATCATAGAGCGTGTGCCTCACCTGTCACTCCCCAATGAACGCCTCCAGTGACGTAA
This sequence comes from Harmothoe impar, assembly GCA_947462335.1. Lineage (NCBI taxonomy): Eukaryota > Metazoa > Annelida > Polychaeta > Phyllodocida > Polynoidae > Harmothoe > Harmothoe impar. Next base: position 52,607,151 of record OX381721.1, on the reverse strand, counting down.
CACAATCGGTCACATGCCCCCCCCCCCTTGCACAGCATGATCTTGGTGGCTGTAGACGCTTTGTTCTGAACGTGATACCCTTTGTGTGAACAGTACCGCGTATGCTCCAACTGCATGCCAGGAAAGTCCCACATAAAAGCATTGCATTCAATAGTACAGAGTAGTGTGGCACGTGTCAGTGGATCTTTAAGTAAGACTGCTTATTGATGATGGTATGATGACAGGTAGTTAGAGTTACACTGTGTACACAGGGGTGAGCTGAATGTAGGGGTTCACGGCAACAACACCACTCTACCTGCACGGCAACACCACTACTCTACCTGCACGGCAACAACACTAATCTACCTGCACGGCAACAACACTACTCTACCTGCACGGCAACAACACTACTCAACCTGCACGGCAACAACACTACTCTACCTGCACGGCAACAACACTACTCTACCTGCACGGCAACAACACTACTCTACCTGCACGGCAACAACACTAATCTACCTGCACGGCAACAACACTACTCTACCTGCACGGCAACAACACTACTCTACCTGCACGGCAACAACACCACTCTACCTGCACGGCAACACCACTACTCTACCTGCACGGCAACTACACTACTCTACCTGCACGGCAACAACACTACTCTACCTGCACGGCAACAACACTACTCTACCTGCATGGCAACAACACTACTCTACCTGCACGGCAACAACACTACTCTACCTGCACGGCAACAACACCACTCTACCTGCACGGCAACACCACTACTCTACCTGCACGGCAACTACACTACTCTACCTGCACGGCAACAACACTACTCTACCTGCACGGCAACAACACTACTCTACCTGCACGGCAACAACACCACTCTACCTGCACGGCAACACCACTACTCTACCTGCACGGCAACTACACTACTCTACCTGCACGGCAACAACACTACTCTACCTGCACGGCAACAACACTACTCTACCTGCATGGCAACAACACTACTCTACCTGCACGGCAACACCACTACTCTACCTGCACGGCAACTACACTACTCTACCTGCACGGCAACAACACTACTCTACCTGCATGGCAACAACACCACTCTACCTGCACGGCAACACCACTACTCTACCTGCACGGCAACTACACTACTCTACCTGCACGGCAACAACACTACTCTACCTGCACGGCAACAACACTACTCTACCTGCACGGCAACAACACTACTCTACCTGCACGGCAACAACACTACTCTACCTGCACGGCAACTACACTACTCTACCTGCACGGCAACAACACTACTCTACCTGCATGGCAACAACACTACTCTACCTGCACGGCAACAACACTCCTCTACCTGCACGGCAACTACACTACTCAACCTGCACGGCAACAACACTACTCTACCTGCACGGCAACCTGCACGGCAACAACACTACTCTACCTGCACGGCAACAACACTACTCTACCTGCACCATCCCACAGCTCCCTCCATGTGGGTTATCTGTAAACAAGAGGTGATCAAGTTGATGCCTACTCCATGCGTCCCATTGCCTAAACAGACAAAGGGCAAATATCAGGACTCTGGAGGGAGAGTCCAGACGTTGGGGAGAGCGTTCGGCCTTTCTGAAAGAACCATGCAATGCTGGACGGCTCAAGTTAAATTTAGTTATTTAGTAAAGTTAAATTCTGGTCATGGGGCACTTTTCAGGCTAGCCAAAATGAACATACTATTTATGAATGAAATTGTGTCCTAGACTACATAGAAAATACAGAGTAAACAGTTCATTTTGTTTTAAAGTGTCCATGCATATTTCGACTCCAGGAAATAGTCTTTAAGAAGTAGGAAGTTTAGTGGGTCGTTCTAAAGAGGTTATCCCTGGGACATTTGGCTCTTTGAGATGTAATATCAATTGTCGAATTCAACATGCAATAGCCATTCCGTATATGATACCTAAAGTCATGGTGCCACACACCAGATAATAGTCCCCAGTCAATAGGAGCCATATTTCCCATTGCCGCATCTTCTACTCATGCCTGTTTAGTCACATCACCTCCTGCCTTTTCGCACCTCTCTGAAGCCATATAGCGGGTGTCCTTTAATGGACTGTTGGCCATCTTCCCAGCTCCACTACAAGTTAATACACCATAATACAACATAATGCCACCTAATACACCACATTAACTCAGCCAGGAGCACGGGGCCAGTGCTCTTTTCTGCGGCTGTGTCGCCGACACTACCCTCAGAGGTGGCAGAAGTCACCTAAATATCAGGGCCGGCGAAACTAATGGTTTGTAGAATTATCCAATCTTCTTCATTATGGAGGGTGGCGGTGGGAGTGTTTAGTGTGGCTGCTTCATGTTAAGGTGTTGGTGGGTGTATGTGTAGGAGGATCCACTTTAAGATCTTACAGCCTTTAACATGTGAAGTAACCACACATGCAACACACCACCAACGTGTCCACATACCTGGCCGGCCCCACACGGCCACACACACATGCAAGGCAGTCACACAGGAGTCGTCTCAGAATCCACACAGAGTGATTTGATGTATAGAAAACTTAGCCTATTGCATGTCATCAACTGACGTCAGGACTGAGACAGTCCAAAGTGATGCTATCAAGTCACATTTTAGATATAAAACGTTAGAATAATAAACCTTTGTGAACTTATATAATGCTCTTGAGTCTTGTTGTACAATTTAGAGCATATTGATAGTCCTCTGGTCAATAGAGCTATCCATCTACAGGCCCCTGGCCCGGGGCCCCTGGGTTCCTTTTTTGACGCCATCTGACTTACCAGACTATGTAGCCATTTAATTTCACTGTGACTCCTTTATTTATATACGCCTTTCCCAATGTATCATTGCTAGCCACATCCATGTACATTGATCAAACACTAGTGCACACATGGTTGTGGAGGAATTTCATCTTTCACTTCAATACGTCCCAGCAGTGGTGTGTGTGGTGCTATATGTGATGTCATGTGAATCATGTTACATTGCAGTAGGACTCCACTTATGTCGTGGTACATCACAGCATCAGTGTATCTCATCACCCATGACACCATTTGTGCCATATTGTTTATCTTCACAAATCTCACAAACAACGTTCTAAGTGTGCCACAGTATCATAATTATTCGGGATATTTTGGTCTACTTTATCCTCAATTGTCCTTTCGCTGTCTATCTTATGTCTAGCTAGCAGGCTTAAGAATAGGTTATATAATATTATGGTATAATATATAATATGATATATAGATAGATATATTATATAGATATAGATATAGATAGATAGATAGATAGATAGATAGATAGATAGATAGGGATAGATGGTTAGATGGATACTAGTAGATGGATAGATGGATAGATGGATAGATGGATAGATGGATAGATGGATAGATGGATAGATGGATAGATGGATGATGGATAGATGGATAGATGGATAGATGGATAGATGGATAGATGGATAGATAGATTCTTATCCAAACTATATGCAGATGTAATATATTCGGCCAATAATATCTGTATATTGCATATTTATTATCACAAAAATCTTTTAATCACAATAAGACCATTCTAATGCAAATATCAGGGTATGGGGGACGTCTATACGTATGCATATCTCTGTGTATGTGGTCTTCACAAGGTCAGCCCAAACGCCAACCACCTGATGAGGAGGGCATACATTCCATAAGTAATACCTGTAGACTAATTACCTAAGGACAATGGGGTCATGGCTACCACAGCGGGGTGGGGGTCAGCGGGGTCAGCGACATGTGACATCCCAACATACAACCAGAGCTCACTGAGCGATAATAGGGCCGTATCTGTGGACGATAATTGCTGAAGTTGCCCTAGGGCTGTGCGTGCGTGATCAAGATAAAACAAAACGCTGCGGCCTGCCTGTATCTGTGGTGGTGGGAGTGGGGGGGGGGGGCTGCTGACATACCAGTCATTACCACATCATGTGGGTTAGCTGTAATTACTGTGGCCTGTACTCGTTGAGACACTTATTAGTCCCTACGCTGAAGCAGAACGTGTCATTAGAGAGTCCCACTGCTGCATGGTGAGCTGCCAGAGTCGTGGATTTGGAGGATGTAGGTCATACATATATGGATCGCAACTCATTCCCCTATCGATCTATGCCATCCGCATGTTAGGGTATGGAATAATGCTATTTACAAGGTGCAGTGTTTATAATGGGAGATGTGTTATCATGGAGTAATGCAGCCCTGTACTCTGTACTGCTGTGGGCATCCCGTGTTACATACGGCTTCCAATAGCTCACTGCTCTGTGGTAAGTGCAGCTTGCCTCAAGATGTAAATGTACTTGCGCCAAGAAAAAAATGTAAATAAATTACTGTTCTCATCTTTGCAAAGAATCATGTTGTTTCTGACTGATTATAATGCAACTATGATTGAAGAGCACTCTCAACTCAACAGGATAAATTGTTTTACCAGCTGAAATTAAATTTACAGAGATGCATCTCAGTTACACTACATTATAGGGCTGCATCCTAAGAGTATTTACCAATTAATTATTGTTATCTGCTGAAAGGCTACAAAGCTAGGGTACTTACTTTATGTGTTTTGTCTCCCCCTTTTTGCATGGCCGCCTGGTCCCCAGTTTGTCATGGTGTCAGCACGCTGAGTTGCCGTCCGTGGGGCTCACATCCCATTCAAGTCTCAGGCTGAACAAGCCCAGAGTCAAGTCAGTCCAGATTGCTATCTACCATACTAATTTCTCAGTGACTCTGGTATCTGACAGTGGATCAAAGTCAATAAATTTGAATGTGAAGCGGCAGGAAACATAGGGTTTGTGTGTATAGGTAAGAATAGAGGCAATATGTACAACGTGAGTGGGATTCGGTTCTAAGGGAGTATGCGAAAATCGTAGCTTCTAGAGTTTAATAGATATATAAAGAGAATAACAGATATAGAGTCGAGTCTGGTGGTATAACTTCCCTGCAAGTCTTCATCATTTGTCTTATAAACCCTTTAAGGGTGGCATGTGACTTGTCGCTAAAAGGCATCACGTGCCGTCCTGATGTACCAATGTAGCAACGGGGAGTATCTAGCTGGTGCTGCATTGGTGTATCATGCCGACCCTCAAGGGGTGCATCAACGCCGTAAGGTCGGCATGATGTTTGTAGGACTCCGCCATAAGCATAATTACACGCTTTGTACCTTAGTCTAATATAAAAGCTACAAAGATTTACAACGACAAACAGTGGCGGATCCAGGATTGTGTAGGGGGGGGGGGCCAAACCTGGCCCATCTGTAATACCTGTCTGTTTCCCGCGAGCTAAGCGCGGCAGTCACACACAGGCAATTCTCCCAAGAAAATGTTAATGGTCTAGAATTGAAATGGTGCATTCTCACGCATTTTGGGACAGAATATTTTCCTTTTTTAGGGGGGGGGGGCAAGGCCCGTCGGGCCACCCCCTGTATCCGCCAATGGACCCTGTATCCTGCCATATGCTTTACTTTGGTCTACCATATAGAGACGTGTACATATAGAAAGGCAACAGATAACGCTTTATTGCCCTATAACATACAGTACGGCAGCTCAGTGATCTAATGTCCTTCTGTCCTTCTGCATGCATGTAGCACCGGTGAGTATCTTACTGTATTTAAACATGGTGCATTCACAAAGATAGAGCACCTACCACACCGGTAATGTTACAGTATAGTACAAAGACAACGGACGGAATGTTCGCAGTGTGTTCCCCTTTAAAATATACAACTGATAAGAAATGCCTCCAGACGTATTTCCATGATAAACGTACATTCTCTTACAGACCGTAGTGCATCATCTTACATTACACCCAGGTACATCCAGAGACAAAGGGACATCTCCACTAGGCCAAAAAAAAAAAGGTGTGTTTCCAGTAACATGCCCCCAGAGCATAGACCCGGCCGGTCGGATTTTTTTTTTTTTTTTTTTTTTTCTTTTTTTTTTTGGTTTACTCTCCCGGAAGGCCTGTAAGTAGCTCTATTTAGTTTCAGATTCTTTGATTTTTTTTTTTGAAGTACCTTTATCTTTGGCTCAACAACTTCCTTGGATCCTTCCCTGCCAGATCTACCATTAAACCTCGCATATAAGCCTAACTTGTTTATAAGCTGCACCTAAAGTTTGACTCGATCCTATAAGCTGCAATGGCGATTGTATTATCGCTTATGCGCGAGGTTTTACGTATAAGATATCATTATTTTACAATTTTGCTCTAGAATCTTTAATGATTGTCTGATTTATGAAACATAAACACTGACATGTAGCAAGAAAACCCAAAAATAATCCTATGCATGTCCTTAACCCTTTGTGGACAAGCATCAACTATAGATGATACCATGGCTGAGCGAGCATCAACTACAGTTGATGCCATGACAGGGCGAGCATTGACTCTATGGGATTTAGCAAAGCCTCGTCCTTAGGGAAAATTCTCGCAAAAATCCTCGTCCCCACAGCTAGTCATAACAGATTTTGGCCGTCCTGAAAGGGTTAAGGGGGGGGGTGGGTAACCAAACATGTAAGTACCTGGAACATAGTACCACGATATTCTTTTTATTTTTTTTTTTTTTACAATACTACCTACGGACCATAAAACGGGCATGTAGCAAATGAAATGAAAAATGTAATGGTGCATAAAATATTTTGGCCATCCAATTTTTTGGGGGAAAACTGATTATATTAGAATTTTTGCTCTAAAATCGTTAATAATTGTCCGATTTACAAGCCGTAAAAAACGGCATGTAGCCCAAAAAAAAATCAAAAAAAAAATCGCCAATCCTGCTTGGGTAGACCCGGTCGGGTTACTGGAAACAAACCTTTTTTTTTTTTTGGCCCTACCAGATGTACATGAGGGAGGCCCTTTAACGGGGATGTGATGCCGTACTAAGACCTCGTGTTCATTTGGCACAATCCACCCCGGTGGATAACTCACGAGCACGGTTTCAGGAATGTATCAGCCACATAGGGCTGTCATGACGCTTTACTGCAGCCCTGGCATGTTACACTCCCGTGTAAGAGTCTTCATGCAGTCAGAGGGCACGGTGTATTATAACAACATGCTGCCTGTACAGGGTTAACAGCTACAAACAGCAGCAGACGACACTGGAATCATTAAGGCAGACGACATTTGGAGAGTTGGCGCCATTAAGTTGCGCTGTGACCCGGCACCCAGAGGTCGTACTGCATCTTTGTTTTAAGTACACGCTGGTTACCAGCCACTACTAATAAGGAGGGTCTCCGCCAGGGCGGCAGCACCGGGACGTGACATGCCGTCACGGACCGCTGACGTCACGTGTAGTTGTTGACGTCACAGCTGACGTAAAATGGACCTGTGAGGATGACAAGCTGGCAGCTACTCGAAATCCTTGAATGTAATTCACACAGAAAAAGATTGTACAGGGAAGCGGACGACAGTTGATGGTAGGATGGTAGATCTGTACAGATCTATGCGTGCTGAGATTACCTTTAAAGAATATCCTTCTGCCGTTCAAAATGTTTCAAATTGTATATATCTTCACTTATCCAATAACTACGTGTATAATGTACTTTGAGATCACTGCCCAAGTGATTGTATCGCTAAACCAGCAGCTTTGCTGCTGTCCATATTGTGAACAGTTGGTGCCTGAGAAGAAAGACAGAAGAAACTTGTAATACAAAATGTACCAACATGGCGGTGGGCGGGAACGTAACTGCCCCGGGGTAACTGCCAACCAGGACCCAACAACATCGCCCCGGGTGAAATGCATTATGGGAGCAACATTGATATTAATATGGTCCTAACTATTGACCTTTTACTTCATAAGAGCTGCGCTAAATACACATAGACGGTCTCAGGTCTTACATTGTGTTCCATGTTATATGAATTATCTCAGTGAACCATTGCAGAGGGTACAGCAATTTAATGCTACATGCACGAAATAACCCGATAACAGTGAAACAATATAGACATCGTAGATCCCTCTACGACACATGAGGGGTGAGTATACAGTTCGGCTGTTCATAAACATACATTAATATGACAAATGCCTCTATTTATAGCTGGGGTGTGTACTAGTTCCTCATGGGTTGTAAGGGATGTGTAGAGGGTCTGGTGTGAAGGTCCCTTACTATACGTGCTGGTGTTGTGGGTGCCCTGGGCGCGGCAAAGAGTCACTGTCCTGAAATACATGTACGTCCATATTGTTAGAATCATGCCTGGCGCAAAACTATGTATCTAGAATTGGAATGTCACACAACTTGAAAAAATGATCCTCTTCTCAGAGCTCATTCCCCATATACATGCACTGTAAAAAGTTGTTGTTCGTGAACAGCAATATGTGCTGTAACTATACAGTACTTTAGCTGTAAAAGATAATACAGCAACTTTTGCTGTACACATACAATTCTGTTACTGTAGATGCAGGTTCGAATCCCATAACCAGCAACCAGAGGGAGAGAGAGCAGAGAGGTTGAAGGGAGTACCATACTCCACAGCTCAAATATGACCTGATCTTTTCAAAAGCCTATTGATGCAGGCTACATATAAGTGATTGCCCCTCTAGCTCAGTTGGTAGAGCAGTGGGAGATGTAGTCTGAGGGTCAGCAGTTCTAGTCCTGGCAGGAAACTCTCATACAAACTACATTTCTCCTGATGCAATTCTAAAGTATAATATATTTTGGTACACTGAAATGTTACTATTGAAAATATGCAGAGGATAAAACCCATGTATCTCTACAATCTGCATGAAAGATAGTAAAATTTACTTTGAAAAACATCTATAGGCCATCAAGATTACACTCCAACTAATGGTAGTTCAGTACTTATTAGTACATTACTGCAATAGGGTAATTTTCATATTAACCCTCAAGACATGAACAGTCTAGTTCTAAAATTGTCCCCAGGGATCCTGTGTTGACCTTGTTACCATTCACACATGAGTAGGAGGTGTTTCAATGCACCTGACATGCAGGATTCACTGGTGTAGTGGTCATGGTTCAGGACTATGCATTGGAACCTGGGGGTTCAAATCTCCAAGATGTTTAATATGTGAGCCTTTTTAGAACTCAGGTCTGCGTCTACAGTAGATTCTACTGTAGGTCTACAACAGAATTTACTGGAACCAAAGTTGCCCCCAATAGCTGCTGTACAGGAACACTACTTACTTCTAACAGTGTGTGGTAAACAGTTTATATTCCCTATAGGTTTTCTCTGAGTATGCCGGTTGTAAAGGTTACTCTGTTGAAAGAATGGCCACAGTATTTTACTCGATATATTCCACATTGCATCGTCCAAGATTACAAGATGTTGAATCTAAATTAAAATGTGAGCAAGCATATAAAAAAGATGCCCCATGTGGGGTGGGGATGGGTGGAGGGGGGGGGTTGTTGGACGTTCATCCCCTTTCTACATGGCTGCCTACCTTATTGGATAACTGTTTCATTTGAAAGAAATTTAAATTTAAATGTCTAAACTTAAAAGATAATTTGAAAAAAATAAGAGAATATTCTCATGTCATTAAACTGACAGTTTGGAGAAAGGACTTAGCCTTGGCTGTGTGCCACCTTAAGACCTTACATCATGGTTCCAGTCTGATGCACCAGAAACACCTATTTATCATTTAATTCACGAGGATCTGTCTCAAGTACGGCACAGACATAGATGTGTATATATGTCCATGATATGCATTGATACATATAGTGTGGGAAATATTAATTATCAATTAATATAGTTTGTTTACAGTGTGTCATAACATCCAAGTTTGGTCGACTTCGACTACCCAGGTGTAATTCCTAGCTATACAGTGGCTAAATCTGAAAACCAACTGAATTGAATTCTTTAATCATTATATGGTTAATAAAAACATGTGTTCTTTCTTTGTATGTGTGTTCCCGTCATACTCACGGGATGTAAATGGTGCAGTGCATCGGCGGATAGTGCACCTCATTGCGCTACAGCGCATTGTGTGACATTAATCTGGATTTGTCAAAGCACAAGTGGTATAGGGCTGTTGGATGTAGGAAAACAACATAATAAATCTAAATCAATTAACGTGTCCCCACCTTGCTGCTTCACTCTGCAGAGGGCTAGACACATACTTCCAGCTTATAATTACATAGGTAGTAATTAGTTAAATAATTTAATGGTTTGTGACCCACTTTCCGATTTCTCCACCTTAACCTGCACATTGTACCTAATAAAACTATCATATAAAATAGAAGAACTATCTGGTTTAACTGATTAGTGACGTTACATGCATCTTAAACACTACTGTATACTTTACACAATCAAACATTGTCCATTTGTGTCGTGAGTTACATCAATCAGAAAGCACTTGTCTGTGTATACAAACATTGGTTGCTTGATGACACCTAATTTGGATGTGCATAATCTATAGATACTCAGAGATGAGAAGATTATGCATGCACCATCACTCCCTTAACGGCTGGTGCCTATGATATACATGTAGTATACTGTCTTTTAGTTTTCTAGTTGCAAAGGCACTGTTCTAAGATAATTTTATCATATAGAAATACAACTTTTCCTATTGTCAATTTCAATTTTAATTTAATCTTTTATTATACTGAACAGAACATTCTACAAATTAATGAAGATATCAACGAACTCCTAAATTATTCTTCAACCAAAATTCATTCAGTATACAAACCAAATGGATTAAACTCTATGATGAATTAGAAAGTATAAAATAATATATGTAAAATGAGCTTCTTCTCTGTGGGTTTGATTTGTTCACAGAATTTAAGCCGCTGCAGTGATGGACTAACAGTGGAGGCTCTGTCTCAAATTACCTATAATACACTGCCCATCTTAACGACATGGTGTAGGGGAACTCCGAGCACATGGAAGAATGGTCCCGGACCGACACCCTTATGGCTGTGTCTCACGAACTTGGGCCAATGTCGACGTCTCTGACTGGGTGCCATCTCTGACCGGGTGCCATCTCTGACCGGCCTGAATAAAAACATTTTATTTAGGACAGATGATGATAAAAATGGGCAACTCATTACTACTTTAAAGAGTAATAATATCCATTAACCTTTTCAGCCAAATTCTATCTACATCTGCCCTTAATAAACCGTTTCCATTCAGGCCGGCCAGATATGGCACCTGGTCAGAAACGAAAACATCGGCCTAAGTTCGTGAGACACAGCCTTATATTAGACGCTACATAAAATACACACACAATTCCTCCCGACAACAAAAAGTTGCACTCTGCTGAGGCGCAATGTCCTGTGAGTCATAAGGGCCCACCTATACATCTATATATACCTCTATGGTCATCTTTACCATTGGGTATAGTACACTTATCGCTGTCTTTACCAAATGTATTAATACGGCTCTGAAAGAAAAGACAATTGATGCACAAATTATTAATTCTTGAATCCTCTTTGACTAATTGAATGAATGCTGTTACTACTGTAATATAAAGAACGGACTTATTAATATTATTATCATTTGAAATAAACATAATACTGATAGCCTGTATCTAGATGTTGTGAAGGAATTGATGTTTATACGAGTTGGTCACAGCTAAGGCCAAACCAAAAAAATATCCGTGTTCAGGTAAATAGTGATAAAACTAATTGTGTAAAATCTGGATAGTATAGTGCATACATCTATGGCATTGATGAGCCAACCATAAGCGTGGGACTCTGCTAATGATGAATTCATGCACCTATATATGATAAAACATATCAATGGCATATTGAGGCGTTATATTATGACTCTAACTGTTGATATGTAGAGATGACATGTAACACTTGTATCGTATGAACACAACATCATTCATATAATCACATCTCACTTGAATTGTACTGTGTTTTTGAAAATCATCAAATGAATAAAACACTTTATAAACTCAAAAAGATGGAACACAAAATAAATGGATGGTCTATTTCATCATATTCCAATGGAACATAACATTGAAATCACATATACTAAAGTACTGATCAGTAAGCCGTGTTTATTAGAGTGAGACACTCAAGGGACAAGTGGGCCAGTCATAGTGCCAATGACATTTTTAAAATATATTACACAGACATACAATGTATATATTTTTCTTACTAGTCTATAGCATTCCAAATAGTGTCCTAATGAAAAGTGCTGGATAATTCATGAGAATTGGATAAATCTTTCAGATAATCTGTTATTAAAATCAGTCTTCTAGGTTTCAGCTGCTCAACAGGGCCACCCCTAGGCAGTTTACCCTAAACTGGTTCTGTCACAGCAAACAGTGGGCCTATTGCATATTGAAAAACAACATAATAACTTTGAAACTATTAACAGGTCATCCACCTTTTTCCCCCACCACCCCCTGCAGGGAGCCAGACACACTCTCCCACTTATATAATTAGTCAAATATTATTTTCATTATAGGGGAGACCGGGGCAAGTTGACCACCCGGGCACGTTGAGCTGCCCGCTCTCTTTGCTATTCCTTTGGGAATTTTCTGTCAGTATGCCTACCACATTACCCCCTTACATAGACAGTTCAGATCAGCAACATCATGATGATTTTAGGATGCTGATGAGAAAGTTAGACAACATTAACGGTTTATGACCTTGAAAGTAGATATTTGCAACTGTTAAACTTTTGTTCGTGTGTCATTAAAAAACATTGCTGGCCTAAGATCTCTATGGAGGTTGAAGTATACATATGAACCCTTGAAAAAAACCGAACTTTACTGCTAGGTGTGTTATGTAATTTAAATAACATCAATCTTATCTGTAATGACCAGCATGGGCTCATTGAGCCACAAAAAACGGGGCACCTTGAGCATGGCTCAAGGTGCTCCAAGCTCTGGGGCACCTTGAGCCGCCTCAAGGTGCCGATTTTTGGGGCTCTTTGGCAATGGTGTTAAGATCATTAAATGACTCAATAATGATGCAATGTTAGTAGTGTATCAAGGGAAGATAATATGGATAATGACATGAACAAATTCTATACAATTTGGTCATAAGATTATGATAGAATACATAGTTTGCGGTTTGTGAAAAAAAATTCTTGTGTAACATATTTACAGTGTCTTTATTCCCAGATTTATCACTTTTCAGAGGCAGAACAGTGCATTACATTAAAGAAGAATGTAATCAAAGATGTATCCAAACTTAACAAGTAACAGGAATACTCTTAAACTGGTTTAATTTGACCCTAAGAAAAATCTGTAAGGTACAAACTCAGTCACTTCTATAGAAACTATAATTGAGTGACTTTCGTGCATTATGTAATTTTAACATTCAATCCTATGCAAAAGTAACAAAAGCAACTAATTCCAACCGAAATTTCACCTATTGATCTATATTGGTGATTACTTGGATCATTCAACGCATGTGCTTCAAGGTGGCCCAGTGGGTTTTTTTGAATTTATAAAGTATTTTATTCACCAAGTGATTTTCAAAATACAGTATACATTTCAAAAGATGAGAAACATTATCAGATGTTACAGAATGCATGTCAGTAATCGGTGTTCGTTTACAGTCTTATCTGTATGTGCTCACAATACAAGTATCATCTTACAATTAACATACAGGTTAATCGGAGATTGTTGTATCCGGCTTTCATTAGATCATATAAATATTTATTGCAGTGTATATCAATTTCACAACTAAATTGACAGTATGATGACTCATTTATAATAATACAGAGTACTTTGATTAATACCATGAGCTCTACGGTTAGCTCTAATGGCCTTAAATATTTCATGGAGTATACAGTAGGGGGCGACTCTAGCGCTTCAAATTTAGCAGGTAGAGTTCCCTAAGTTTTGCAAGTGCCTTAGCCCTAAAAATGTCTTTAGAATCAGCCAATCAACAAGACACATTCATTTTGTTCCATAAATCTATACCTCGGTAAAGAGGGCTTCTTCTATAACCCCATTTAACAGTGGGTGGATAGGATAATAGACCAGTACCCGTCGACCTGGTCACTCTGCCATTTTGTTTTGGTACATGAAAGCAGAGTCCCAGTTCATTAGGTTGGTGATTACCTCCATACATGTATTTGTATATCAGTAGTAACAATTGTATATCATATCTAATACATAGTTGATCTACTTTGGTATCTGTATGCAAACTTATAACGGGGTATCTAACACGGACATTCAAACATGTACGGAGACACCTGTTCTGTGTCTGCTGTAATCGTCTATGTTGGGCTCTTACAACACCATTATATAAATAGCCACAGTATTCTAAGACTGGTAATATTGTCTGTTTATATACAAGGATGGCAGTATGCTGGGTTATGGCTTTCCGCATTTTTCCCAGCATGTGGTTTCTGTGCTTACCGACTTACTGATGGATTTGATTAGACTAAATTTGGAATCAAGGACTATACCTAGGTACTCATACTCATCAGCGAGATCCAGCTCGGTGGTACCCATGGTGATACGTATGTCCCCTGGGGTTACCGGTTGTTTACCAAAGGTTATGATTTTTGTCTTACCAGTGTGTATCGATAAGCCGCTAGCGTTAAACCAATCATAAATAGAGGAAGCATCCTCTTGCAGTCGTTCACAGGCGGATGCTAAGCTTTTGTCAGAGTAATAAAAAACCACATCATCAGCGTAAGAAATTATCTTGCAATTTTTTACCACACTATTTAAATTATTAACAAAGCAAATGAACAATAAGGGTCCGAGGATAGAACCTTGCGGAACTCCGAAATTTACAGGCAGGCAAGAAGAGACAGCAGTATTACAAATTACTGATTGACTGCGAGCACCTAAGTATGCGCATAGCCAGTCAGTATAAATTACAGGTAGATTCATATCCCTCATTCTTGCGACTAGCTCCCCCTGGTGGATGCTGTCGAAGGCTTTTCTCACGTCGAGAAAACACGTGACCATGTATTCGTCATTATCAATTGCATAATAAATATCATTTACAAGTTTGAAAACAGCATCATTTGTACCACGGGCATTTCTGAAACCATATTGATTATTACTTAGTATATTATTTTCTTCAAGATGATTATTTATACGACGGTATATTATTCGCTCCATTATCTTACTTGGAACAGGCAAGAGAGAGATGGGACGCCAGTTTCCCACTTGCTTACTATCTCCCGACTTTGGTAGCGGTACCACCTTTGCTGAGGCCCATTTGTTAGGAAACGATGCTGTATGCAAACATATATTGATTAGATCCCTTAATTGAGGTGCCATAATTAACAAAGCATCCTTTAAAACAGCAGTGTTAATATCTTCAATGCCCTGACTAATTTCAGTACCTCTTCATAACTTACGGTCGTAGTATCTGTCTCAGGGTGAGTATTGAGCAGTGGCATTTTATCATTTCTAACCTGAGGCATTGTACCCAGAGAGTGAAACAATTCTCCGCCAATGTTGGCAAAATATTCATTTATATAAGGCGGTACATTTTTACCGCTGAGCTCCTGACCCGTTACATGGTGATTCAATACAATATCCGGTTTGTGAGTGCCTTTATTCCCCAGTAGCAAGTTTAGCTCCCTCCAGAATTTGGTAGGATTTTTAGATAAATTGTGGAGTTTTTCCTTATAATAATTTTCTTCCGCAACCCGCGTTTTGGCATTAATATCATGCCTACACGCTTGTGCCATTTCAAAAAGAATAGGATTAGACTTGCTACCAGCACAGTATTCCCTTACATATTCATTCCTCTCATGAATCGTTTCATAAATGTCACGTGTCATCCAAGGTTTGTTCATATCTTTGAATTGCATGCTTTTTATCGGACAATGAACATCTAGAAAAGTAGTGATTCGTGATAGCATAAATGCCCATTTATCATCTACATTGGAACAGGCGTCAAACACAGACCAGTCTGTGTCTAGCAAATATTCAGTGAAAAGGTGATGATCATAATTTTTATATGACCGCCCAAGCATTTGTATTATTTCATAAGTATCTTTGGGCTTTTTCTTAACCGCATATACAGGAAGGTGATCGCTGAGCAGTTGAGGGAGGGTTCCCTCATACTTTACAATATTGCAGTCGGTCGCGATTAAATCAATGCAAGTGCCACCAGGGCGCCCGTCTGTGTAGGGCCGGGTAACATGCTCTATAATGTCCCGTAAACCAATATCATGAATGGCATTTTTATAACATTTGGTTTTACAATCATCTGGCTCAAATAGATTGACATTAATGTAAATCAATGTACCCCGGGCATGGGGCACATTGATCCACCCTTAGATTTAATTTTTTTTAATTCAAGAAAAATACAAAAAAAGACCACATTTGCCTTGCAATAGGTTCTCTTATATCACAATGATACAAAGTAACTGCTTGATACAAAATCAAAGTTCAGATCCCTTTAGCAAGGTCAGCAAAAAATAAAGGTGTCAAAGTGGTTCAACATGCCCCGGTCTCCCCTATCTCTAGTTTGTGGCTGACTTTCCCATTTATCCATCTCAACCACGTTATGCACTGATAAATCCATCATATACATTAGGTTTAACTGATTAGTGACATTACATGTATCTCGAATGCTACTTATATACATGTAGTTTGGCATGATTAAACACTGTTCATTCGCGTCGTGAGTGACATAAATTAGATAGCCCTTATCCGTGTTTACTAATATCTGTTGCTCAGATCAAATTTAATTAGGGTGTTCACCTGCAGTTTACGGATTGAATGTGCATAAATGCTCTCTTGGTATCTATGAGCAGTAAAAGGCTGTGCCTATAGTATTACACCTATTGTTATTCCACGATATGGTTGCAGCTGTCAGAGGCACAGAAGATAACTTTATCATATGAAAATTCAACTTTTATTTCCTATTGTAAATTATTCCCCAGCTATATTTCATTCAGTATGAAGTAACACATCCTCTGTGAGCACACAATAGCCTACAGTCACAGACAGGCCATTGTCAGCCACACAACTGCCGCAGATAACATTGTGTGTGTGATGTAGACGGGGGTGCTGATGGGGGAGGGCCGCTGTATGTAGGGGAGATGGATGAGCTGATGGTTACTTACAACATAATACTCTAACCCTGTTAAGGCAACCAGAGTGCTTTAATGCGCTATTGTCGACATGCATGATGCATGAATGCAGCACTGACGACTGACTCGCCGGTGCTGCCTTCAGGTTGATCCAATGCTGAAGGCTCAGCATGGTACACCTATGCAGTGCCGGCAAGCTACTCGCACGGCGACAAATACACACAATGTCTTGCTTGATGCAGGTGCCACCAGTAAAGGGTTAATGGGTAACAATTGTCGGCCACATCAATTAAATTGCCAAATCTCCTGGTGCACATGTTTGCTCTATAGTTTATTCTTTAATTACTGTTTATAGTACAAAAACAGGTATGTGTGTCACTTTCAGTCCCGCAAAACAAGGTAAAACTAGTGGTAAGGGTGTCGGAGGGCATGTGATGTATGTCTGAACTGATTGTAGTACAGCACCCAACAAAAACGTTAATATACCCCCCCCCCAGGTAAATTTGGTTGAATTGGCGGCAGGCATCCAGAGCTGCAGATATGTATAACCAATGGAAATATTCAACTCAAGAAAGCAACTGGAAAGAAAGTTTTCATGAACAGTTTACGAGTAATCTGCAAACCTGAATGATATGACACAATATGTCATAAAGCTTAGCTACAAATGATCAAAACGGACCATGCCACATTATCAAGTTTTGCCCCCCTCCCTTCCTCCGACTCCAAGTGCTGACGTTAATGTGTCTAGAGATATTTCCCACGTACACTGCAAAAAAGGCGTTTAGATCTTAAATACAATCCTAAACACAATCTTGCTCTGTATATGTCCACACAATATATTTCTAAACATGTTTAGACCTATAATATATTTAGCTCAGTGCTTAGAACTTTTATGTGTTTAGGATATCAAAATGTTTAGAAATTAATATGTTTAGGAGAATTCAGTGTTAAGAAATCAAGCATTTAGCATATTATTGTGTTTATTTGTCAAGTGTCAAAGCTAAAAGTGGTGTGCCTAGAGACATGTAGATATTATTATGTTTAGATATTTAGATAAATTCACAATTTATTTCATTTCCATGTAATGTCTTGAGGAGGCTACTTGTAGCCCCCCCCCCCAACCCCAGTGAGTCAATGTATGCAGCATTATTGCACATAGGCCTCCACTTTAACATAGATACAACCTTGGGTCAATACAAAAGACCTACAGAGAAGATATTGCTATATGCATTCTTAGACTTCTCAAAAGAGGTG
Source organism: Harmothoe impar (assembly GCA_947462335.1). Lineage (NCBI taxonomy): Eukaryota > Metazoa > Annelida > Polychaeta > Phyllodocida > Polynoidae > Harmothoe > Harmothoe impar. The sequence goes on along the minus strand of OX381721.1, from coordinate 52,588,965 downwards.
TCGATGGAGCAGATGAATCTTTATTGCGAAATGATCATACTAATGCATGATCCAACCCTCGAATCCTGCAATGGGTACATCATTGTATTGTGTCCCATCACATTTGAGTTAGTTAACTCAGATTTAAGTGCTTTTAGCAAAACAATAACATTTGAGTGGTTGTAGAAACTTCAGTCAACTACAGAACTGCCATCTGGTATGTGTTTAGTATATTGAGATCTAAATGCTACATGTTTACATCCTAAACACCTACCCTTCATACTGTTTAAATATTTAACATCTAAACATATTCGACTTAACTGTTTAGATGTTTAGAATAAACATGTTTAATTCCTAAACAGAAGGGTTTGAAGACACAAACCTAGAAAAATGTTTAGATTTAAAACACGTTAAGACCTAAACGTGTTTAAAACCTAAGCACCTCTTTTACAGTAGACGGATGACCCGGGACGGATGATATCCATGGACTTCCACCACTCTCTATAACAAAAAGGGAATTTTTACAACAAGTTCTTTCTGAAAGCTTTCTTTTTACGACCTAGAACATACTTTTTACACTTTTCTTTTCGGGTATGGTGGTGGGGGGGGGGGGGGTGACCTGTAGCCTACAGAGGAGCGGGAGGCAGCACGGAGAGAGCAGGGAGAGCAGCGCCCGGCAGTGTGCGGCAACCCTGGACGTCCGTAACTAATGACTGGTTGGGGGCCGCTGACAACCTCCACAATAGGCTGCTGTCCTCACACCATATAATTGTTACCAAACCTCCCCACACAGGTCCCTCAGCCCTTAAGGGCCGCACAGCCATGTAATAGCATGTCGGCATGATGCATGAATTCACCTGGATCCATGCACCATCCCAATCCTACAAAGTGGATACACTATACCATGGGTTGGCATGATGCATAAGTCTACTTGCCAGGGCTGCATTCATGCATCATGACGACTATAGACATGACCCATTAAACCACTATGTGTCTGTACAGGGTGAGGCCTCCCCCTGGCGGCCTGAGCCGCACCCTGCCCGCCGCCATGACAAACGGCCCTTCTCCCCCACCCGCACTCCAGGACCAAGGTGACACCACCCTCGTCAAACCACCCCAACAAGTTAAACAACAGCGCCATACCACCAATATATTGGTGGACAAACAGAACCATGACCTTTTGGGGGTCTTAGATGTTACATGTGTCGGGAGAACGCGAAACCAGTTGGAGGGCCTGCTTTATAGTAAAATGGTCATTTATGTCAGGTCCTTGCCCTCTCTTTGAAAGAGAAACCGGCATCCCACTATGATGGCTGCCCTTTAATCCGTGTGCTCCCTGACGTGGCTGGTGTCGGTTTGAGTGCAGAGTGCGGGGACTGAGCCCTTCACTCATCATAACCACCCCTCCACAGCCACATTGTTGACAAAATGTGCATTACCAAGATCTATTTCGTCTCGCGCCAAAGTTGAAATCGATTATTTCCATCAGGCGACAATTTTCCTGTCAGTTCGCTGCGCCGCCAGGTGACCTTGTTGGGACCCCGTGAAAAGGGTAGGGCCTCCCCGTAGCAGACGGACGCTGCTCGTGAGCGTCACACGTCATCAGTCACGTGACGTGCCATACGTCACCATGACGTTCTCCCCTTTCTTCCTTTACTACTCAGAGTACGTCTTGTACCATTGTCGGCCGCTACCGAGGCTTTCTTTGCTCACACACAGACATATGTCTCAGTTTGTCTGGCAGTTATTTAGTATGATTTATTGTCTTTAGACGGAGGGCTATTTGAATAGGACCAGTAAGTAGCGTTATCCATGGACTATACATCATATACAGCCCCGCCATGTTGTGTGGACACAGTCTGCGTGGCTATAGGATACTACCAACTTTCTATACATACTTTAAACACAAAAGACCTGTGCAAAATAAACACAGGTGTTTCAATAGAGTCCGGTGTGAAGAAGGTTCCAGATTACACAGCCCATACACTGTGTGTAAAACCTCATCGTCAAGAGAATCGTATAATGTTGCATGTAGATGGTACATAAAGTAGATTGTTGACATATCAGCCTATACGTAGTAAGTGTACATCAAGAAGTATACTGGAAACCTCATCAGCTATCAATAGAAAGGCGTTCACAGTATTGTTGCCCCCAAGCTCCAATGTGGCGAAAACTTAGACGTGTCTAGGGTATAACTTGGTATCAAGCCATAGTATCAGGTTAATAGATTCGATATTTTTATATGGATGGTAGACGTTTTAATCATATCAGTTACCTATCATCATTGAAGTAACTTCTTTGATAGAATTGATTGAAAGCATATCAAATTGAAATTTTCTTTTGAAATATAATTACATTGCAGGTCAATAGCATTATTCTTATAGATCATTTTGGTGTCTTGAATAGAATGAATTAATCATGTAGAGTCCATCCACAGAAGAGCAAAAGGCGACACACACAAACTCCACCTGGGGAGGTGCAGATGTCCATAGGGAGTGGTCTGGTCTCTGGGTTCGGGACGGGTGGTAACATTGAGGAGGGGCGAAATAATTTTACACATCCAGGAGGGCCAAAAAATGAACTAGTGCATCCTTGTACCTCATCTCCTTATCAAGCTAATCCCCCCCCCCTAACACCTAGAAAAAAGGTGCTGATAAGAGATTCACCCATAATGCATTGCTCTGGAATCGGGGGCCCAATGCACTAGTCCCGTATGGGATCCCCCCCCCCTTGTTTTTAGCGGAAGTGCTTATGTGGTACTACACAGAGTAAAGACACAGCGTCAAAAGGGTGTCCAGGTTGCCTCCAGAATGACTCCCCTCTCTCGGGGAGCCCAGGTCCTTATTTGGCTCCCTTAGGTAAGTCAGGGAGCTATGGAACTCCCCCAGGTGACTCTCTTAGGTCATTGAGGGAGTCACCTGGGCTCCCCTGTGCAGCCTGGGCTCCCCTAAAGAGGGGAGTCTTTCCGGAGGCAACCTGGACTCCCTTTTGACTCTGTTTCTTTTCTATGAGTATATATAGCTGAATGGGGGTTGCTGGGGAAGGGTACTGGAAGATTTCGGCACGCTTACGCAAAATCCCACCTACCTCCAGCCCACACTCACACTCGGTGGTTAAAAAATGACCATTCCCTTCAGTGGCAATCATCATAATCAGTTTGTCATATAATTGTAATGAGGAGATGGCATTAGGATATTAGCTCCTCATCTGTGTTTAAATTGTACTGATTGAGGATAAACGGGAATTATTAAACAGTTACCAAATAATAGCAGTGTCCCTGTAGTCTATTTACGTGTGTTTATAAAGGGATGCCTCCAGAAACGTCCGTCCATCCGTCCGTCCATAAAAGACGTCCAAAAAAGCAGTGATCTGGACGTTTGTGATGGACGGACTGACAAAACCTACATCACAGAGGGGCCAACACGACCCAAAAATGTTTGTTTTCTGTAGAAAATTGGACAGACGGAAATATAAAAAAAAGTTTGATATTCCCGTCCGTTCACTTTTCTATCAGAAAACAGAATTTCCCGTCCATGTGCTTAACAATTTACCACAGCCGAGTATATACATACCGGTAAATGCAATAGTAAATAGTATAACTGAAATACTGTTTCAACAAGGAGAGAAGGCGTTGGTTCTGCATGGCTGCTCGTCTTATTAACTGTTTCACGTGTACACGGTCTCCCACCTTTTTACTGTCCACTCACAGCTCCCTACACTACCTCGATTTCAAACCCTCTCGCCTTTATTATATAATTGACATCTCACTGGCCTCCCGCCCTCGTACAACTGTAATTAGCTTTATTCTGCCGCCCAATAGAAACCGGAACCACCTGATTAAACCAGTATAATGACGTAGTAATGAAGCCACAGCCTTTTGTGACGTAGGTGACGGCACCACGCCCATGTGGAGCTCTTCTGGGGTGAAGGTGAGAAGGAGGCATGCAGCGTCCGGCGGAAGGAGGCTGGCCCAGGGAAGACGTTCTACAATGGGGGCCCCCCACTATTCTCCCCTGTTTAAATGTGTTTTTATTAAATCTCAGAGGCACTAGGATAGCATCGTAGTACTCCATACGTCTCAGTATAATGGTGGGTTGCTGTAGAAAGGTACTGCTGCTCCAGATGGTAATCTGATATATTACTGACAACGGTGATAACCATAGACCTAGAGATTCGTTTGGCTCTTTGAGTCTCTGATACTTGGTGTAGGAAATAGACATAGAATCATATATATGTTGATGACGTTTGTCACATGAAAACAATCTTTCACCTTCATGCACTAAGCTATACAAATTAGTGTCTCCTTTCATGGCAACTCCTTACAGACATTTCATTTAATTGAATATTTGTGGTTATTCCCTAATGAGTTGTAGACCGTAACAAGTCAAGTCAATAGTCCAATAAGGGCACACCTGTAGGGTGTGTCTAGGGGGTATAGGCGGTACAGGAGGGGTGCCCCGCCCCCGTGTGGACAGGTGAGAAGTTAGAACAGCCAGGTGTGTCATTAACTCCAGGCTGTAACACCTCCGTCCTGGGTGTGCCCTGTCCCTGTCTGCCTACCTGTCTGTCTGTCTGCCTGTCTGCCTGCCTGCCTGCCTGCCTACCTGTCTGCCTACCTGTCTGTCTGTCTGTCTGCCTGCCTACCCATCTGCCTACCTGTCTGCCTACCTGTCTGCCTACCTGTCTGTCTGTCTGCCTGCCTACCCATCTGCCTATCTGTCTGCCTACTTACCTGCCTACCCATCTGCCTACATGTCTGCCCATCTGCCTACATGTCTGCCCATCTGCCTACCTGTCTGCCTGCCTACCTGCCTACCTGCCTACCCATCTGCCTACCTGTCTGCCTGCCTACCTGCCTACCTGCCTACCCATCTGCCTACCTGCCTACCTGCCTACCCATCTGCCTACCTGTCTGCCTGCCTACCTGCCTACCCATCTGCCTACCTGCCTACCTGCCTACCCATCTGCCTACCCATCTGCCTGCCTACCTACCTGCCTACCTACCTACCTGCCTACCTGCCTACATGTCTGCCTACCTGCATGGCTGTCTGTCTATCTGTCTGTCTATCTGTCTGTCTGCGTGCCTACCTGCCTGCCTGTCTGTCTGCCTACCTGTCTACCCTCAGAGTCCTGTACACTGATTGATAGTATCCAAGGTTATCAAATACATGTAGTCGTATTAAACATGGAACAAGACTTTAGGGTATTCTCAGTGATCGTCATAAAATAAACAAATTGAAGGTTGTTCATCTGAGGACCTACCAGGTTACCATCCCACAAGACGACACTACGCTCTTCGGACTCACAATGTTAGCCTGGGCAGTGGCCCACTTCAAGTAACAAGTACAGGGTTGTCAAATTCACAATCCTACAACCCTTTAAACGGCTGCATACCATTATAAATGTGCTTTATAGACTATACCCTTTGTCAGCTTGATATATGAATGTAGGCCTGGCAAGCCTGTTCGCTATGCCTGCATTTATGCATCATGCTGGCCCTTTGGGAATTCTAGGTCTGGCACGGTGCTGAGTTTGGAGCTAGTGAACGTTGGCTTTTGGGCTGGAAATGGCCAAATAGGTCTTTGATAAGACAGCTCCAGCTAGAAAACCTGCTTCCTTATCACTCGGAAGATTAAAGTATTTTTCAGTACTTTTTCTGTGTACACTGCATGGTCTACCTATCCTCACTTTTAACGGCTACTAATCGGGTAGTTCATGGCATCAATATATTCCTGTATGTTATGAACGATCAATAATAAAAAAAACAACTTATATAAATGAATAAAAAGGGGATCAGGATAGAGGCCCCTCACTGTCCTAACAAGAATAACAAGACTCATAGGATTTTCAATATCAATGATATCGCAGGTGGAGTATTGTGATGATTGGTGGGAAGAAGGGGGGCAGATCGAGGCAAGCAGGTATGTATACATGAAAAGGGCAGGCAGGCAAGGGGTAACCCAGGCGGGAAAGGATGAAATAATGTAGGAGGGTAAGGAGAGGGGAATAAATAAAAGGGGACATATTAGTATGGAGAATCAGGCAGACGCTGCAGACATTGAGACAGGCAAGAGAGGACTTCAATGATGGCAAAATGACCAAGGTGATGGACCAAAGGTTGCAGTCCTTGACACCAAACCCACCTGTACTGGTTACCGCAACATGTATAGCCATATAAAGACCATGTCAACTAATTACCCGCTTTCCCATTGTGTAATGAGTGCAAAGTGGTGGCCGAACAGGAAACCAGGGAGCGTGGCGAAACAAGGATGAGGAGAAAGTGAAAAGAGCAGGGTCAGCAGGCCGCCAGTATACCTTTAAGGGCAGCAATGTCATGCCATGATCCCTGAATGCAGCTCAGACGATGGAGCAACTCCCCGGTGTTAATTACAGCACCATGCCCACCCTAAGGTTGAAGGTGTGCACACCCCGTAGTGTCAGCACGATGCGTCCTAGCAGCCTCAGAGTAGAGACTTACCCGAGCTGCATTCCTACATCATGACGACAGAGCATTAAGGCGTCATGCGGCCCTTAAAGGGGTTGTTTTAGTGTACTACATGTAGTATGTGTTACAGCGGGAGGTGGTACACCTGGCGGCACCTGGTGGTAACAGGACACTGTCTGCTGGCTGTCACCCCCAGGCCGCTCTGTGCATCCTAATTAGTTAACCTGTATAACCAACATTAGTGGTGGATGACTAGTGGAGTAATAACCAGGGTTATGCCGCACTTGTGGTAAAGTGCCACTTTGTGTGTTACCAATAACAATAGTGATGGGGAGGATCTTATTGCACCACGAGTTAATATTCAACCCTTTAAAGGCTGCATGATGCTTTAATGCAGTGTGCCCTTTAAAGGCTGCATGATGCTTTAATGCAGTATGCCCTTTAAAGGCTGCATGATGCTTTAATGCAGTGTGCTCTTTAAAGGCTGCATGATGCTTTAATGCAGTATGCCCTTTAAAGGCTGCATGATGCTTTAATGCAGTGTGCCCTTTAAAGGCTGCATGATGCTTTAATGCAGTATGCCCTTTAAAGGCTGCATGATGCTTTAATGCAGTATGCCCTCTAAAGGCTGCATGATGCTTTAATGCAGTATGCCCTTTAAAGGCTGCATGATGCATTAATGCAGTATGCCCTTTAAAGGCCGCATGATGCTTTAATGCAGTATGCCCTTTTAAGGCTGCATGATGCGTTAATGCAGTATGCCCTTTAAAGGCTGCATGATGCTTTAATGCAGAATGCCCTTTAAAGGCTGCATGATGCTTTAATGCAGTATGCCCTTTTAAGGCTGCATGATGCTTTAATGCAGTATGCCCTTTAAAGGCTGCATGATGCTTTAATGCAGAATGCCCTTTAAAGGCTGCATGATGCTTTAATGCAGTATGCCCTTTAAAGGCTGCATGATGCTTTAATGCAGAATGCCCTTTAAAGGCTGCATGATGTTTTAATGCAGTATGCCCTTTAAAGGCTGCATGATGCTTTAATGCAGTATGACCTTTAAAGGCTGAATGATGCTTTAATGCAGTATGACCTTTAAAGGCTGCATGATGCTTTAATGCAGTATGCCCTTTAAAGGCTGCATGATGCTTTAATGCAGTATGCCCTTTTAAGGCTGCATGATGCGTTAATGCAGTATGCCCTTTAAAGGCTGCATGATGCTTTAATGCAGAATGCCCTTTAAAGGCTGCATGATGTTTTAATGCAGTATGCCCTTTAAAGGCTGCATGATGCTTTAATGCAGAATGCCCTTTAAAGGCTGCATGATGTTTTAATGCAGTATGCCCTTTAAAGGCTGCATGATGCTTTAATGCAGTATGACCTTTAAAGGCTGAATGATGCTTTAATGCAGTATGACCTTTAAAGGCTGCATGATGCTTTAATGCAGTATGCCCTTTATATCATTATGATGCATGAGTTTCAACCCTGGCGAGTAGGCTTGTCAGGGTCACAATGGCAGCGTTCCTCACCAGTCATTGAAACGTATTTCTAATGCTATTAGCCGTGGGTGTCCTTATTAATTTACGACTGCATGGTTTGGGAAGCAACTTGACCTTTAGGGGCGGGCAAAGAACAAGCTCATTGATTTCGGAAGATGCCAACGTATCAACTTTAGTGGTCATACTTTAGGTGGTAAGTGTTTTGAGTGTGACAAGCAAAACACTGCAAATCCTTTTAGGTTGTCGGGTAGCCTATGCCTCCCAGGGAAAGCTCTAAAAATGTGGTGTCAAGTTATGGGTACAAATGTGAATGGCCAAGTGCACTTATACATAACATAAACATTTATTGCCATAATATCATATATGATTTCTTAGCACCTTCCACATTCTGGAAGGGGTCCCCACCATGTTTAGGATTGGGGCGGCATGACGACCGCTGCCGAGAACCCTGGCCAATAGATCACAGCTTATATCGGTTACACCGACCCATCCTATCTACGTCTGCTGATAAACAATACACAGATACATGCAGCACTTTCTAAATGTCGAGCAAGTCACTATGATAACTTTAACTACTTTTGGCCCAATATACATGCGTACACATCTACTTCCTCAAGAAGAATTGTAGACCTGTCTTTGGAAGGCTTTCTTGAAACATTATATATAATTAACAGAAGATTTAATGAAGAAATGATGATGACAAATTGAAAAACATATATCAAATGACGTCAATGGGTAGTCATTAAGTGAGGGGTGTCTATTTATCATGTTGTGCTGTGAGTGACAATTGACGGAGTCTACCCCCATGATGTATGGGAGTGCTGGCTGGATGCCTCATGTTGGCAAACACCCAACTCTACAGTTGACCCAATAAGCAGCCCCCCCCCCCCCCACACACACAGCCTCTAATGACGATCTCCTCTTAATTACACCAACCCCAGGTACACATGTACATGTGCCATCTTTGTGTGGTTAAAGTCCGTGGGAACCTTGCAGCTCAGGCCTCACAGGGACCCCTTAGTATAGCCGTTAAAGGCCGCAAAGTGCATGCATGCATCATGCCATCTGGTCGTCATGATACCTGACTGCAATCTGTGCGAGTAACTCGCCCGAGCTGCAATCACGTATCACGGCCCGGAGACAAAGCAAGGTTGCATTCAGGCATTATGACGACCAAGGGCATAACGCATTAAAGGTGTAATTGTATCCCCGTCCGTTTAACTCAGCCCGCCGCAGGGTGTGTGGAGGTACCACACCTGGGAGGTAGCTGTAGCATGTAGACACGTCTTTACCAGGCAGTATTAGTACTACAACCTGTACACGGGTTGTTAGCAGCGTTGGTGAGGCTCAGCAGCATCTGGGTGATTAAAATCCACTTTTGCACATCAACGATCATACCGTGTTGTGCTTTAATCTTGATTTGTGAATTATAGCGTGCACTTTGAGGCCCCATCCATGACACGGCCTGCCTGCGGGGTGGCATGTCCACATTTCCCGGATGGCTACAGGAATCAAGCAGGTCGACATGTTATTCTAGATAATATGTTTGCACTTATATTCTCCAGGTATGTAATTTAAAGGACTTCTCAAAGTAACACATTCCTTAATATATTACAATCTTAGACTACAGTGCATCAGCTTTTGAATGGTGTGTTTAGTAAATTCCTAAGAAGTACATGTACCTTTATGGTCGCCAATATACATATATCTGCCTTCTAGATTTTCCAGGCATTCTGACAGTCAGAGAGTAGAAGGTGCATTTTGGACGGAGTCCCTCAGGGATCAAGGTTCGTCCCCCAGCGGTCAATGTTGAGGAGGAGTGCTCCAACTTGTTTAGGTTCACAGAGAAGCAGACAACAGCGTCTGCTACCACCTCCTGCCCCTCATTGCCCTCTTACCCCGACACAACCACAGCCTAACCCTGTGAGGGCCGCCTGCTCAGTTATTGCTTGGTACCCGTTATCGCCGCAATGCAGCCCTGGTGAGTAGGCTGCATTCTAATAGTGTACATTATGCTGACCCTTCTGGAGTTAATCACTCCCGTGGGGTCGTTACCAATATTGAGTGCAATCCTGGCGACATATTTGCCAGAGATGCAGCCAATACTTCATGGGGATAAAGAGTACAATGCCTTAAATCACTATGTGGTCCTTACAGGGTTAAAAAGGCAAACATTTCTAACATAGCTAGTGCAATGTGGAGGCATTGGGAGTGGGCGTCAAAGGGGTCCACCCAACAGGTATATCACAAGGCAGTATCAGGTCTATGGAGAATCGACATATACACTAGGAACAAAGAATACTTTGATCATAAAAAGGTTATAGGTCTGATGTATCTATGTGGTTGCCAACTGTTTCTCTCTTCTTTAGATTTTGAACCATAAAAAAACAAACAAACTAATTTACACATATTGTTGATGAAAGGAAAACAAAATACATTTGTACATGTATATGGAACCCCTGAACCCACACGTGAAAAACATAGCGATATTGTTCCTGAGTATATTAGGAAAATTAAACATGCATACGACAAGTACGAGTACGAGTACAATGATGTTTGCATCAGTAATGGGTACAGGGAGTGACAGCATATGACCTCGGTGACACCTACATAATGCTAAGGAAACATCAAGATGTAATGCAGCTTTTGAATGCCAGCCCCCCTCCCTTCTTGCTACATCCCACGCCATGTAACCTGCCGGACCATCATGGCCTCTTTGCTTTCCGTGGGAAAATCTGTATGAATAAAATAAATGTGTCCGGTGGGGCGGCGCGGTTCATGCCCAGTGTCTGAGACCAGCCAGACGGAACAGGCCTCCATAGACGGACTCCTCCAGGGGAAAGGTGGGCGGCAAGGGGGGACATGGCAGGGGGGTGGATATGGTATTATGTACGAGAGGGAGGGGGGTGTTATACCATGGACCTGGTGTAGACCTCCCCCATACCCATCCTTTTAGCTAAGACCCCCGCCATCTTCTCATTCTCGTTAAATTAGGGACGAGGGATAGGAGGCAAAGAAAAGTGATAATATTTTACCTGGTATTTTATACCTGTGTCAAAAGTGTTTTCCTGCCACGGTGTGCCATGTTGCGTAGTGCTGAGGTGACCCAGGATAACGCAACATCACACAGGGTATAAAATCACATGTAGTGTTACACATCACACATCCTCATACATACAACATCATCCTTCCTTGATTGATCACTTAGAATACTACCAACGCAACTATTCTACATTCATATAGGACTCCTCTTTTGGGGAAATATCCCGGGGAAATATAGGGGGCATTCGCCCTCAGTACATCTGCACCTCCCCAAATAGGAACTCAAATTGTGCAGCCCCTCTGCTCTACAGTTGACTTGGAAACATGCTGATTTGCAGGCTGAACTAAACTTTCTTTTCTCTGTGTAATGGAACCAGAACATCTATGAGGGTCTCTGGAGCTAGCACGAAACATGAAGTCAATGAGTGAGGTTGGAGCTAACACGGAACATGAAGTCAATGAGTGAGGTTGGAGCTAACACGGAACACAAAGTCCTGTCAATGAGTGAGGTTGGAGCTAACACAGAACATGAAGTCAATGAGTGAGGTTGGAGCTAACACGGAACATGAAGTCAATGAGTGAGGTTGGAGCTAACACGGAACATGAAGTCAATGAGTGAGGTTGGAGCTAACACGGAACATGAAGTCAATGAGTGAGGTTGGAGCTAACACGGAACATGAAGTCAATGAGTGAGGTTGGAGCTAACACGGAACATGAAGTCAATGAGTGAGGTTGGAGCTAACACGGAACATGAAGTCAATGAGTGAGGTTGGAGCTAACACGGAACACGAAGTCCTGTCAATGAGTGAGGTTGGAGCTAACACGGAACATGAAGTCAATGAGTGAGGTTGGAGCTAACACAGAACATGAAGTCAATGAGTGAGGTTGGAGCTAACACGGAACATGAAGTCAATGAGTGAGGTTGGAGCTAACACAGAACATGAAGTCAATGAGTGAGGTTGGAGCTAACACGGAACACGAAGTCCTGTCAATGAGTGAGGTTGGAGCTAACACGGAACATGAAGTCAATGAGTGAGGTTGGAGCTAACACGGAACATGAAGTCAATGAGTGAGGTTGGAGCTAACACGGAACATGAAGTCAATGAGTGAGGTTGGAGCTAACACGGAACATGAAGTCAATGAGTGAGGTTGGAGCTAACACAGAACATGAAGTCAATGAGTGAGGTTGGAGCTAACACGGAATATGAAGTCCCGTCAATGAGTGAGGTTGAGCTGCATGCACGATGCATACACAAACAACAAATTAGTGCATCCATAACCTACACTCCTCGTCCAATTAGAGTTACATCATATCAACATGAGGCGTCATCCGAGCAGGAAGGACACTAATATAGCCATGTTGTAATGTTTCATCATGACAGTGACTATCCAATTCTAGTGTTCTGCTGAGGTGGGTTTGCCGCTCCCTATTGCAGCCATCAGTGAAACCTACAACTTGAACAGACAGTGCAGAGGTGAAATGAACACCCCTAATTGGGCAAAGTGCTATGGTTGTTAAACTGATCCAAGGACCGCACAGTGCCTTTATGCGTTATTCCCCTTAATCTTCAGGATACATGAATACAGCCCTGGCAGGTAACTTGCTAGGGTTGCATTCAAGCATCATGTCGACCCTATGGGGTTGATACACTCCCGGAAGGTCGCCATGATGCATGAATGTACCCCTTGTGTGTAGGCTCACCAGGGCTGCATCCATGCATCATGGCGACAAAGGACACATTAAAGCACTATGCGGTCCCTAACGGGTTAACTTCAGGACGTGTTATTAAGGTCTATTAGAGGCTGGGGGCAGGAGGACACAGGGGCAGGGAGGGACTGTTGTGGGTTATCTGATACTACACCCGTGTAATACCTAGTGTATGGTTATCGGTAATGACGGGTGTGTGTACACCATAAGTGGGCAGCGGGCATTCTGTGGTTATCAGCCAAAGTGGCTTTGTGGACTGACAGAGGGGCAGCAATACTCATGTTTTAGCACACTGTGTTTCTCCAACTTTCGGTATTGTAATGAGTCAGCTGGGGGCACCTGGGTCAATGATGCCTCAACTGTCCACAATGTTAAATACACAACCGACACTCACTGCATGGCATTTGTGTACACGTGTACAATCAAGGTGTGGCTGAAATCTGCATTCAGCTTATGCTAAGAACCCACACATAATAAGCTAAAACGTCACGTCAGTTGCATACAAGTTGCTTTATTCAACTCTTGTACGCCATAGGAAGCCACAAGTTGGCCTAATATGCCACTCTCAGACCGTGTACGCCACTCTCACGCCGTACTACCACTTCGTCATCGGCAGCTTCTATATGGTTAAGCGATAGAGACTCTGCATGCTTTGTTGTCCTAGGTATAATAAACCTTATTCCTGAACATACTATGAGAAATAATTGCACATAATAGATAAAGTGCATACAGACATATCACAGTGTGTCCATAAGTAAGAGAGGAGGGAGACCATACCCTACGTGGCATTTGATTACATCACAGAGAAAAATATCAGGGGCTCGTTTAGGTCATACATAATGCTCAACAATCTTAAGTCCCGAGGAGAATATGATGTTTCCATTCCCTGAGATTCACCTAAGGTGGATATCGTTAGTGGTTAGTGTGACTGTGCCCCCCCCCCCCCCCACCCACCCTTCCTCCCCCTCCACGCACCACGTCCAATCTGCGCCCATTGACCACCAGGTGCAGCACTTGTTCACATTTAACCTCAAACCAAGACTTCAACATGGCGGCCACCCCCAGGTCGGCCATGGTCCCTGACCCTGCACGACCCGTGACCCCGGCCTCCATGTAGCAGCGTTCCTGCCCGCCACCACAGGGCGCTGACAGCAGGCAGCAGCGTGTTAGGGTGGAGAGTGTGTGGAGATTTATTATTTGGGGGGATTGGGTGGTGCAAGTATATATATTTTTGTTATTTCCTCAGGTACTTAATCCTCTAGGGGTGTCTCGATGTCCCTTTTAGACATTAATGTTTAGTGTACTAGTTGATATGTATTTTGGTTTATGTGGATTTCGTAATATTTTCACATCATACCATTGATCCCCCCTCTCTGTGGGTAGATTTGAAGTTATTGCAGACCATGTTCGCCATTTTGCCCTTTCCTTCCGTCTATGGTGTAGGGTGATTTGGTTAAGAGTTGTGGTTTGGTGGCATTACTGTGACTACTCTGTGGTACAGGTATCGGAATAGATACAGAAGGTCCTTAGTTACTGGGTGCACTGACTACCCCCTGCAGGATGACCAGGTAACCACACGACTGTCAACCCCAGGCAGCTGTCACTGACACGTCCTGTACGCTGTCAGCCCCTCTGTATAGCACTGACACGTCCTGTACGCTGTCAGCCCCTCTGTATAGCACTGACACGTCCTGTACGCTGTCAGCCCCCCTGTATAGCACTGACACGTCCTGTACGCTGTCAGCCCCCCTGTATAGCACTGACACGTCCTGTACACTGTCAGCCCCTCTGTATAGCACTGACACGTCCTGTACGCTGTCAGCCCCTCTGTATAGCACTGACACGTCCTGTACGCTGTCAGCCCCTCTGTATAGCACTGACACGTCCTGTACGCTGTCAGCCCCTCTGTATAGCACTGACACGTCCTGTATGCTGTCAGCCCCTCTGTATAGCACTGACACGTCCGGTACGCTGTCAGCCCCTCTGTATAGCACTGACACGTCCTGTATGTTGTCAGCCCATTTATACACTTTCCGGCGTGTTTTCTGGAATGTTGATTTACGTAAAATGAAAACGTTAACATAGAAGAATGATGAGATAAATAAATGGACCAATACATGGGAGAGAGACAGAGAAAAATCCATAGACATACAGACAGAGGGTGAGTGAGACAGAGAGACATAGAGGCAGATGGACAGAGAGACATAGAGGCAGATGGACAGAGGGACATAGAGGCAGATGGACAGAGGGACATAGAGGCAGATGGACAGAGGGACATAGAGGCAGATGGACAGAGGGACATAGTGGCAGAGAGTGTGTGAGAGAGACAGAGAGATAGGGACAGTCAAAATCCAATTCCCATGGGTGTGATCAAGATCAAGTTGTCCTCGTCGGGATGTAATAGGGTGATGGCTCTGATCAGCCGAGGGAGATCCCCATACCCCTGCAACCCCCCCCCCCCCCCGACACACACACCTATCAATACCCCACTCACTCCGCCTGCCCCCCCCCCCCCCCCATACCCTGCCATAAAACTCAGCTACCGTCGGCACCCCGCTGAACAACACTCAACATTTACGATCCAAGCACCACTTTGCCAGTCCCCAAACTGAAAAGGTGAGGTGAGGAGAGGGGGCAGGGTGGGGCCTGGTAGGGTGCACCTTTACATGCATGCACGTGGGCGTCAGGGTGGAGGTAGGGGTGTGTCGGGGGTATAGAAGGGGGAGTAGCAGTTGGAGGAAGGGTCAGATGAGGTAGAAGTTTGGTCAATGGTTACTGGATAACAGACTTACTCAATAACCCTTTTAAGCCAACATGCTGCCCCAGGAACTCGTGTCATCGTCAGGCACCATCAGCGCGGCACCTCATCATGTGCCGACATGTAAATGTAAAGCAGGAAATGTTGCAGCTGTGCAGAGGGTTTTGATTCGGAATATCCACCGTAACAATATGGAAAATACCACAATATTCTCCTTCACAATTCATATCTGGACTACGCTGATGAGCAAGGTGGGGTAACGTGAATCACACCAGAAACTATGGCTATCATTTATGATGAATATGTCAATTTTTAGCCCAATAAAACACTTACAAAAACAAATTGGACATTTTTAGTAATTCTGCTTTGTAAAGTTGATCCCGAGGTCTACAAGTACATAGGGTGGATTGTGACTCAAAATAAGAGTTCATGAATCAATTCTGAGGCGTTTTTGAGGTCTTTGAAATGTGTTTATTTGTAATCATTTCTCTTTTAGCATTTTTCTTTTAGCATTCATATGCCGCAGTTTATGTGTGGGTGTGTAGGTGGGTGGGTGTGATGGTGAGGGGGGGGGGGTAGAGCACATGTCAGGAACCATGCTCGGTGCTTGCGCATGTCAGGCACGTCAGCCAGTTCTGCTTCATGGCGTTTTATTTTTTATCACCGCTCATCGATTATTTATTTCTTTAAATGCAGACAAGCAGTTAAACAACCATGTAAACATTCAAAGTCCATTATAGCATAGTTTCATGAAATACCTTTTATTTTTTGTAGTTCATGAGTGTCAGATTTTACAGTGTTTATCGCTATCAATCTTGAACCTAACTGTACGGTCTCACTGTCTAGTTTTGTTGGTGTTTTTTTCTAGTTATACTGTCTAAATCATGGAGCAATTTTCGGTATGTTGCGTGTACCTACATATGTTATTAATTTGTCTTACTTAATTGATATAAGATTAAAATCCACATTTCTATATCACTCTGGGAACATACCTGTATACAGCTGACTTGAAGACCTGTCCGACGGACACAAGTTGTTTGCTACATTATACATGAAGACACATGTATCATTGTATTAGTGTAATAATAATAATACTACTCTGAACTATTATAAGTTTGCTGTCCATATGCATGTAGCCTGGTGGAAGTTTTGTAGTATCTGTTATACCCTTCAGCGAGCTCGTGCGCACAGAATTAAAGTACCGCTTCCCTCTACAAATCATGTAATATAGTCAATAAAGAAAGCGTTTATTATATGTAGTATAACAAAAGTGGACACTTTACCTGTGTCCAATGTCTAGATATGGTCGTATCGGTGAGGCTGTAGCTTTGGCGGTGTGTAGGTGCGGATTTATTATTGACTGTGGGGGTAAATGTGGGTTGTAGGTGTGAGTGTGTGTGTAGCTGTGGCTGTGGGAACATATTGTGGGTGTGAGTGTGGGTGTGAGTGTAGGTGTGGATGTGGGTGTGAGGGGGCAGTAACACCCTCTACACACCAGCTGTGGTGTGGGGAGATGGAGGTGTTGTGAATGTGTATTTCATGAAGTGGCATACTCTTTGTGGTGTTGTTAGGCCAAATAAAACAACCTGTAATGGCCAAATAACCTACACACTCTTTACAACTCAGACCATTAAAAAGGGCACAATATGGACAGCTTTATTCACCAATAGGTTTTATTGTATGGCACTATTCTCCAAGTGTGTGTAAAGGATGTTGTGTCTAGTCCACTACTTGGACATTAAATTCATACTTTCTTAGTTGTCTTTCTTAATATTAGATTTCTTTTTCTATGGAACAGATAACTAAATTATTACACCATACTAAAATTTAGTTGGGGAATTGCTAAATACTAACATGAAGTCAGAAAAATAAAAATGATTCCTTCTCACTAAAATGCCCATGCTATTGCTTTAAAGATAAGTCGACAATAGTACTGGTCAGTCCTCACAGAGAAAAGTATCAGAGTCAACTTAACTCTATCGCCAGAATGACTCTCTTTTGACTCTCTTTAATAGGTAAGAGTGTCAAACTGTATTTGACTCTCTTCTGGAATGGAGTTAAAGCATATTCGACTCTGCTGTACAAGGAGTCAAAACCTGTTTGACAATCTTTAAATCAGAGTCAAAGTAGGGTTGACTCCTTAAAAGTGGAGAGTTAAGCCATCATTGACTCTCCCCTCTGGAAGAGTAGAAGTAAGGATTATGTTGGGATACCCAGGGAACCTCTCAAGATATGAATAATAAAAGGTAGAAAACAATATTCATCAAGTTAGACTCATAAGACTGGTGCAAGTGGCCATTTTAAGTCTGTCATCTTTGCCATCCAATGTTTAGTTGATATCTTCAGGAACTATTGTTTCATGCATAGTTAATCTAAGACTGCAACTAAGGTGTCTCCAGATAAATATTTCATTTTCTATCTTAATTTTACACATTCAACCTCTATACATTAGGAAACTACATTGAAATATCTTCCTTCTTATACATTCATCAACTAATTGACACATTTGCCTTAATTGCAGTTAAGAAAAGGGTATCCTACATTGGAGGGAATTCTCTCTATAATATTTACTGCTGCCATCTAGTGTCAACACCCAACTATTTTGCAGGTGGCACCACCTGGTGGTAATCACAAAATAAACACATAAGAGTCAAACTCACTTTGACTCTTGTGAAGAGTCAATGTGAGTTTGACTCTGCTACTGACAGCGTTAAACCCAACTTAACTCTGCAGTGCAAGGGAGTCGATAGTGATAAAAGAGTCAAATAGAGATTGACACCTTACATTAGTAGAGTCAAATGAGCTTGTAAAAGAGTTAAACCCAGTTTAACCCTGACAAGGGAATTATTATGACTCTGATAATTTTCTCTGTGCTGTTTACATGCATGGGCAGGGGTTGGCGTGAGGGGTGACGGTAGGGGGGGGGTGTGGGGTAGTAGGTAGCCCACGTGTGTCGGGGAAGGGTGGACGTATGCACATTGTCTACGACCACGGCACAACCAGTGTGGGAAAGTAGTCTACATGGGAACTCCCCACAACCCAGCCACCGGCCACCACCTCCACTCTCAGTCCTGCCTCCCTGCCCGAAGCACTCATCTACACCATTAGGGAAAGCTCTGAATTATTCACATACCAAAGGAATAATGTAAATGATACAAAATAAAAGCTATTACTTAAAGATTTTTCTATCGGTAAGTATGCAGGACTTGGTGTCGACATGGGAAAGGCTGCTGCCACACAGTAAATGTGCACGTCTGTACCACATTATAGGGGGAAAGGTGACGATACCAAACCCACATATACCAAATGATAAGGTATAGTGTAGTCGGAAAGGTGGGGTGCGTTCACATCTTGCCTATTCTATATAATATTGATAATAAATTGATCATGACATGTCCCAAAAATATTCTCATGCGGGGTTCAGTTCTCATGAATATCATCACGTTTATTTCATGCCAGCTTGTTCTGGTGAAGTTAACAGATTGCCCCAAGACTTATTGATACATGTGCCTCTACATGGGTACCCACAATTTTGACCATGCCGCTGTGTCGATTTTTAGCAGAAGAGCCATGTCATCGTGTCGATTTTTAGATACATAAGAAATTAGAGAAAAAACCCTGTGGGTCGATTTTTATCCCTGTGTCCGTCGCCCGTGTCGATTTCTACCCATGTAGAGGCACATACATAAAACTATACATGTGCGTAGATGGCACATTCATGAGCGTGTCAAATCCTATTCTGTGACGTCATGAAAACACCAAGGGTGACACGTCACGTGTGACACCATGACGACACGTCACGGTGACGTCACGCTGCCTGCTCAGAGACGCTCGGTAGTCTATAATTACCCACCATGCGTCACTGGTTTCTGTGGCCGTCACGCCTCACTACGTCCCGGCGGTCTCTGTGCCTCACTCCCGCCTCGCTCCCGCCTCACTCCCGCCTCGCTCCCGCCTCGCTCCCGCCTCACTCCCGCCTCACTCCCGCCTCACTCCCGCCTCGTTCCCGCCTCGCTCCCGCCTCACTCCCACCTCGCTCCCGCCTCGCTCCCGCCGCGCTCCCGCCTCGCCCCCGCCTCACTCCCGCCTCACTCCCGCCTCGTTCCCGCCTCGCTCCCGCCTCACTCCCGCCTCACTCCCGCCTCACTCCCGCCTCGCCCCCGCCTCGCTCCCGCCTCGCTCCCGCCGCGCTCCCGCCTCGCCCCCGCCTCACTCCCGCCTCACTCCCGCCTCACTCCCGCCTCACTCCCACACCTCCCCCGCTACTGCACCCCTGGAGGTGGGGTAGGGTGTGTGTGTGGGGGGGGGGGGGGGGTGAATGTTGCAATCATATTTTGCCGGGTATGGGGAGGCGAGGCGCGAGCGGCGCTTCTATTCACGGAGACGTTGGTGGGAACTGCCGAGCGTGAAACGCGACCGTCAGCAAAGTGCCAATCTCACATCCTCCTGGCTGCCCGCCGTCCGCCTCCCCCTCCCCCACCCCTCAGCCCACCCCTCCGCCACCCCTCCCCCACCCCTCCCCCACCCCTCCCCCACCGCCGCCTCATGTACCGCTCCTCCACCTCATCCCGTCACCTAGGGTTCCTACTTCCATCTCCACCCCCTGCTCCTCCCCTCTCTCGACTACTCCCATACCCTCCCCCCCCCCCCCCCCCCGCGCGTCCTCTTACAGCCGTGTTGTGCACAAAGCGGCTACGGTGGGGTGGTCCGCTCTCTAATGTATTTACTGCCTTCTGGTCGGAAACAATTATTGCCCAGCGGGCGGCCCGCCGCGGCCGCCGTCGCCGACGTCGCTGAATCAAAGTAATGGAGGATTTTTCTTCCAGGCAGGCGGCGAGTAAAAAAGGGGAGACGGAGAGAGCGCGGAGCGGCGGACAATCAGGCCTAATTCGGCGTCGTTCGACTTGTATTTCCTTCCACTCTACCAACCCCCGGGCCGCGGGATCGGCGCTACAGTGGGACAGGGAGTGGGGGGGGGGAGGCAAATGAGGTTATTTGTGTACAAACCATACAGGGGCAGCAGCGAAAACATGCACTTACAGCGAATAGTCATTGGGCAATGGGCGCCGGGCTGTGGATCTGGAGGCATGTGCGGGGTGGTGGGAGGTGACGTGAAGGGGTCACACGGAGCTGGAGGAGGCCCGGGGACGCCCTCCTCCAGGGGCTGCACACGCAGGCCGCCAGGCTGCCCTCCTACAGCTCTGTAGTACTTGGTGACTACAACACTTAGCTTCTAAACACCATAACCAATGCAGGCTTTAGACAAATTATATTGTAAAATACAAAACGCAAACGGTGTATTATACGCGGCGTGAGCAGCACACACGCCCTGTGAGTAGCACACACACACTGTGAGTAGCACACACGCCCTGTGAGTAGCACACACACACTGTGAGTAGCACACACACACTGTGAGTAGCACACACGCCCTGTGAGTAGCACACACACACTGTGAGTAGCACACACGCCCTGTGAGTAGCACACACACACTGTGAGTAGCACACACACACTGTGAGCAGCACACACGCCCTGTGAGTAGCACACACACACTGTGAGTAGCACACACGCCCTGTGAGTAGCACACACACACTGTGAGTAGCACACACGCCCTGTGAGTAGCACACCCGCACTGTGAGTAGCACACACACACACGCCCTGTGAGTAGTACACGAGTCGGCGCCGTGCCTCAGGCCCGTGAGTAGTATACGTGAGTAGTGGTAGCAAAGTGGGGTTTGGCGCGGGGCACTTCTCACCACTCACTCATCCCCATCTGGTGGCGCGCGGCTGTAATCAGAGTAAAGCTCTCAGGGCCACATAGAAGGGAAAACAGTTGACTTCAGCTACTGTTCTTGAAATGTGTATCAGTCCTTGCAGCCAAAACTTGAAAACTCAACGTAAAGCTCATGGTGTTGATACCAGCCGTGATGGGATACGTGGACGGGTTCACCCTGTTATCACAGATAACGCATCCATCAGGCACGGCTAAGACAATACCCTAAATGTCCCCTCCTTCTTTTTGAATAATAAAACGCACATCCAATGCATAAATGTAAAAATGCTATCAAGCAGAATCAAAGAAAACAAATCAGATGGGAATAGATAAACACAGGTCCATAAATACATATGTGTAAACATGGCGAGCTCTATGTGAAGTGTTTTAAATTTGCACTCTAAACTACTGCTGACAAGGGAATAAGCCCAAGAGTGGCTGTTAATTACACGCAGAGGGCCACCATTGATGACAACCTAATTTTCTGATCCTATTTCTGTACACAGCCCACCCTTCTAACCTCCCATAGTGATAATAACCTACCCCGCCCGACACCCAACCAGCAGATACAAAATAAAACACGGGAACAAGTCTCGTATTCACGTGACCTCTTCCCATCAGGCACCGCGCGGCCGCCACATTGGGACGCGGACTGACTTCCGGTTTGAGAGGAGCACTCGTCCCCCTGGCGGCATTAAAGCGTCCTAAGCTGCAGGACAGTGGGCGCTCATCCCGGCATGCTTTGTACCTCCTCCTTCCGGCGTGCGCGAGCACTGCTGGTGTTCTAGTGCACCTGCGCGTGGCAGAGGAGGCCAGTAGTAATCTTCCAAATGGACCGGAAGTTATTAAATGTTAATAACCGACTTCCGCTGACACTCGCCGGTCGCCATATTCGGTCACGTGGCCAGTGATCAGCCTCATTATGGGAGCGTTGGTCCTTGTCTGGGTGTGTGGTGGGGGGAGGGCCCCCCTTGTCTGGGTGTGTGGTGGGGGTAGGCCCCCCTTGTCTGGGTGTGTGGTGGGGGTAGGGCCCCCTTGTCTGGGTGTGTGGTGGGGGTAGGGCCCCCTTGTCTGGGTGTGTGGTGGGGGTAGGGCCCCCTTGTCTGGGCGTGTGGTGGGGGTAGGGCCCCCTTGTCTGGGTGTGTGGTGGGGGGAGGGCCCCCCTTGTCAGGGTGTGTGGTGGGGGGGAGGGCCCCCCTTGTCAGGGTGTGTGGTGGGGGTAGAGCCCCCCTTGTCTGGGTGTGTGGTGGGGGGAGGGCCCCCCTTGTCAGGGTGTGTGGTGGGGGTGGGGCCCCCCTTGTCAGGGTGTGTGGTGGGGGTAGGGCCCCCCGGGGGCCCCCCCCTTAATTAACAGCTGCTTTATGTATAGGAGTAAGAGCTAGATCATGTTAGTTAACAAATATGTATGTCTCTTGTTGTTCTCCTTTCTTTTGCCCTCTGTCTCCATCGCTCTGTTCCTATCACTGTCTCTGCATTTACGCTGATTCGCTGGGATGGGATTCGAACTACAGACCTGCTTGCTGCAGCCTGATCACATTAACCATGCACCCTACTGCCCCGACCCCCTCCTGTAACACACCCATGCTACTCCGCCCACAACACACCAGCGGCATGTGTGTGTTGGTTGTCGTCAGAGGAGTCATTAAGGTCCACAATTATCGGCTTGTTATCACAATCACTATTTAGCAACTCCTTCTCGCCTCATCAACTAATTTGTGCTGCCGGTTGTATGATTATGGCGTTAATTTAGTTATACACAGTGAGTTAGCAGGTGCATCGTGACACTTGCTGCTGCAGGCTGACCACGGCGTGTTTAAATCTGACTGTAAGTGGTCAATTCGATGCTTTGTTATAAGGATGACGCCACATCATAATGACTTACATGCGAATGCCTGAACGCGGCACGGAGGGGTTACTGATATGGGCTGTGTCTGGGCTGTATCAGTGCATCGTGGCCGCCAAAGGGCGAGCTGCATTAAGGTACTATGCAGCCCTGAACGGTACAACGATGGTCTACAGCTGTGTCAGTGATCCTTTTGTCCAGGCTAGGGTTAGGGCTGCTGTGTGGGGTAGGCGCTGTCTATCCCAGGTTTATCAGGCTACATCTTAAGCCGCATTACCCTAATGGTGACCGTAGTGCCCCCCTGCGGAGCGATGAGACACCACTGACACGTGGGTAACGGTCGCTTCCGGTCTGCTACCAAGGCGGTAAGGTGTGTGTAGGTGTGTGTGTGGGGGGGGGGTGAAAGGGTGAGATAACTGGTTTAGTCTTAGCACCTAACTGGTCGCCCATAGAGACGCTAAACACAGCAGGAAAGTAGGAAAATACCTTAGTGTGGTGATAATAACGTATGATCTACTATACACCAATTTATATGGGAAAGGTGTACACGCTGGGGACTTATAAGGAAGTAAGACATGTTCCAGACTAAACTAATATGCAGCCATGAGAAGATTTGTTGCGGTGACTTAAAGTGTCTTATAAACTAGGTGAATACGACCACACCCTCCTCCCCGCCCTACATCCTGAGAGCTACAGGTAGAGTGACGCTGCATCATGGGAGGAGAAGACTCAGCGATCAAAACAAAAAGGGGGAGGGATATAATACCTTCAGTGTTAAAGCGGCATTCCCGCCAAGGGTATATACCTGTAGTTTTTCTAAGCAAATAACGAGTGACACGTTAGTGCCGACAGTAAAGCTTTAACACATCTTGTATTGAAACATGTACAGGGTGCTAATAATGATTACTCCTGATTACTTCTCGGTATAGAGAGGTATTTCTCATTTAGGAAGAAGACTGTGACACAGGAATGGCTTTTTTTAAAGAACATGCCCCCCCCCCCCCCCGTCAGAGCCCCGCCCGCCCTGGAGGCCGTACACGTCACGCCCGGGCACACACCGGCCCTGATCCAGCCTGATACGTCACGGACGGATGACGCCGTCACACCGTCTCAATCTGACCCCGTGACCCCCAACAACCCTACTCCCGGTCCACCCCCCCCCCCCCCGGCCCCACCATTCTCAATACAACAATATCCTAGCCTTGGGCATCAAGGCTAGACTCTGTCCAAACTGGAAGGTGCAGAACCTTTTGGGGTTCATGGTCTTTCTGCATTTCTCCATTATCTCAAGTTCAGGAAAATTGATGGGATATGGGTGGATGCGTGTAAATACATACATTTATATAAATAGATGTATATATGTAACTAATTAAACAAATAAATAAAATGAATAAATAATATAAATAAATAAATACATAAATGAATAAATAAATAAACAACCCCAAGTACACACACTTTAGATCTGGACACTACAACAATACCAATCTGAGGCATGGGAATGGGTGACATCAGACTCAAAAGCAGAATGCATGGCTGGATCGGGGAGGGGGGCATGAGGTGGAGATGGGGCATGTGCCAGGTAAATCTCCACCGCGTCACGCTGCCGCCCACCTCCTGCCACACTGAGCCCCTCCTCATTAATTGCTCAGTGGAGCGGCACACGGAGCAGCTCAGGCAGAACGAGCGGCTCTATTGGCCAGATAGAGTTCATCCCTCTGACATTTTGTATTTAGCAGAGTCAATCATCTGGTTAATCGGCAGTTGAATCAAGGCTTGTTGGCAGGAGGTGCCGGGGTGTGTGTGCTGTGTGTGTGTGTGTGGGGGGGGGGGGGGTGACACGAGCCCGCTCACCATGGCTTATTAATGCAATGTTTTACTCTCTGTGCGTTATAGAATAAGTGGGACATTCCCAGATTTCTTCATGCATGTGTAAATAATGTTAGTGTGTGTTGTGGGTTAATACAGGAGACAAGAATAATAATGAGAACTGAATATGTTCTCCTATCATGTGTTTGCCCTAATCCATTGATGCAATATGACATAGGATTATATATTATATATATATATATATATATATATATATATATATATATATATATGTATATATACATGTATAATTATATACACACATATTTATATATTATATACACATATATCACAAGGGGACTTCAAAGAACCAGAGAGGGAAGGAAGGTACAGCTCTATGCAGAGGATGGTTCACACCAAGTTATGGACTCCCCACCCCCCTCCTTTTCTCTTCTTTTTTTAAGGCCGAAAGGCCCTGGTGGTGAGCTTGCGAAGTACCAGGTTGAGGCATTATATTGTTTTCACTTGACAGGAAGTCAGTACGGGTGCCGCCATTTTGTTTTAAGGGGTGCCGCCATTTTGTTTTAAGGTGTCACAACACAAATTTATGCATATAATGATAAAATTAATATTAATCTACCTTCGATCCTGAGATTGACCATAAGCATACCTATACCCCCTAACATGGACCCAAGGAATTCAATGGTTCTATTGGTTTGTTGCTAAGACAGCTGGTTGCCTAGCAACAGCTATTCTAATTGTTTATCTGCCTAGCAACACCCATTTCCATGCTCCTGAGGTTGATTATAATTCTACATACCCCCCCAACATGGACTCAAGGAATTCAATGGTTCTATTGGTTTGTTGCTAAGACAGCTGGCTGCCTAGCAACAGCTATTCTAATTGTTTATCTGCCTAGCAACACCCATTTCCATGCTTCTGAGGTTGATTATAATCATACCTACCCCCTAGATTGGACCCAAGCTTCCATAAGTTCCATGATAAATCACTAAGATAATGGTATGCTGCTGCACTGGTGGCCACCTAGTGGCTGTATATTAAACTAAATCCCTGTAATGGCACGTTTTCCCCTGTTGTGTCACATCTGTCAGTTATATCATCCTCCCGCCCTGTTTATATGGTGTCTTGAATGGGTCCCTTACAAATATACCAACCATGTAGACATAAGTTCCTTCAAATGCAAGAATTGCGGTTGTTGCCGCGTATAAAAATGCATGAGGCATTTTTTTTACGCGGCAACAACCGCAATTCTTGTTTAAACTTTTTTTTTAACATGAAAGTTCTAGCCAGATTCTCCGAAGATCGGTCGGGTGCACTGAAACAAACCTTTTCTTGGCCTCACCGAGCCCGGTACCATGGTAACACCCTGGAGGACACGGGTCGCGCCCTCTGGCGGCCTGAAACAAAACCAGGCCCGTATAGAACTCGCCCATGTCCTTATTCTAAAGACGCCCACCCCACATCCCGGAGAGCACGTCGGGGACCAGCCTATACATCATTAGCTGTGGGGCTGCAGGAACAGGGTAACGTGAGACGGCCACTGCCGGCGGGGGACGGGGTAAGGCGGGCACAGCCCGGACCCAGCCCCGGGGACGGCGCCGGGCCCGACACGCCCCCTGCCTGTCTGTCTGTCTGCCCTCTCCCCTCCTCTATACCTCCCCGACCTGCGCCCCGCCGATCTGCCCCATTGTCGGCACAGCCAGGGCCAGCAGGGAGCCGCGCACCCACCCCCTGCACCAACCGACAAAAGGCTTGGACACAAGGGGTGCGTGCAAGAAAAGTATGTCAACAAATCTTTGAAATTCCGCTGCCTCGAGTGAAAAGGGAAGACTGTGGGGAGATGGAGGGGTGGGTGAATGGGAGAGGAAGGGCCAGGAGAACACAGCCGGGTGGGGACTGGGAGGGTGAATGGGGACGGGGCAGGTCGGGCACAGGGCTGCAGGGCTACAGAGGGGACATACCGTGGGATTGGGGGATAGATCTATAGTGTAAAGCAGGACAGGGGGAGAACAGGCCCGTAGCTAGGGGGGTGACTTGGGGTACTCGTCACCCCCCCATGGACCCCCAGAGAGAAAAAGGTCCACATTTTGGACCCCCTAGACACTAGCTTTCTAGAGGTTTTTGCGGTTTGTAAATCGGACAATTATTAAGGATTTTACAGAGTCAAATGTTAAAATGGAATTTTTGAATACCTGCAAACGCTATTCACTAAACTCTTTAATAGATATTTCATCATATTGGACCTTAGAGGTTGAATCATTTGGATCTAATGTCTTAGGAAAGGGGGACTGGAGATTTCAGGGGGGTGACTTTGGTGGGGAACTTTTAGGGAGCAATGGCTGTCAATGGTGTGGGACGTTGAGGGGGGGGGGTGACCTAGGTGAGAAACTTCTAGGGAGGGAGGTCCATGGATGGTGTGGGACCTTGAGGGGGGGGGGTGACCTAGGTGGGGAACTTCTAGGGAGTGTGGACTGGCAATGGTAGGGGACCTTGGAGGGACTTTTGGGGGTGACCTAGGTCAAGAAATTCTGGGGAGTGAGGAACATGGATGGTGTTGGACCATGGGGGGGGGGGGGCGAATCTTAAGTGGGGAACTGCTGGGGAGCAAGGACCATGGATGGTGTGGGACCTTGGAGGGGGGGGGGGGGTACCTTTGGGAGTGACCTAGGTGGGAAACTTCTAGGGAGTGAGGACTGTCCATAGTGTGGGACCTTTGGGGGGTGGACCTTTGGGGGTGACCTAGGTGGGGAACTTCTGTGGAGTGAGGACTGTCTATAGTGTGGGACCTTTGGGGGGGGGACCTAGGTGGGGAACTTCTAGGGAGTGAGGACTGTTGGGGAACTTCTAGGGAGTGAGAACCATGGATGTTGTGAGACCTTGGGGGGACCTTTGGGAGTGACCTAGGTGGGGAACTTCTGGGGAGTGAGGACTGTTGATAGAGTGGGACCTTTGAGGGGGGACCTTTGGGGGTTACCTAGGTGGGGAACTTCTAGGGAGTGAGAATCCTGGATGTTGTGGGACCTTGGGGGGACCTTTGGGGTGACCTAGGTGTGAAACTTCTAGTGAGTGAGAATCCTGGATGGTGTGGGACCTTGGGGGGACCTTTGGGGGTGACCTAGGTGGGGAACTTCTAGGAAGTGAAGACTGTCAATGGTGTGGGACCTAGGGGGTGGACCTTTGGGGTGACCTAGGTCAGGAAATTCTAGGGAGGGAGGACCATAGATGGTGTGGGACCTTGGGGGGGGATCTTTGCAGGTGACCTACAGGTGGGGAACTTCTTGGGAGTGAGGACTGTCAATGGATAGATATTGGGAATGAAAGGCAGGGAGGGGGCGGGTTATAGCTTAAAAGGGCAAAGGAATGGCAGGGATATGTAGAAGGAGAGTACAGTCACCCCTCACTTCCTCAAATTTGGAAAATGCAAGGAAAAATGTTTTAGGAAGCAAATCATCCAAGGAATTAAGCCCAAATATAATAGAACTTATAGGGGCAGTTGCCAGGCAATTCGTTGAGGAAGTGAGGGATCTGAGGTAGTAAATGTTTGAGGTAGTGAGGGTCAACTGCAAAGACAAAGACATAGACATGGGGAAATGATTAGAGAGGGTTGTTGTACATGGCTAGATGTAAAGGTAATGTGAAGAGAAATAGCCTCCCAAATGGATGGTCAAAGAGATGGAGGTATATGGAGGGAGATGTGTAGGTCTATCCTAAGGGAGTGATCATTTTTTAACAACAGGGGGGGGGGGGTTGTTTTTCCGCGCGGAGCGCGCGAAATTTTTTTCACCCCCCCCGGTCAACGGGTCGAAATTTCCCCCCCCCCCCAAGGGTCGGAAATCGGCGCGCGCGCGGGCCCTTTGAAGCATAGTAACGCGCGGGCTTTTTGGCCCAAAACAGGTTAAATTTTTTTGACCCCCCCCCCCAAGAGGGGTCCAAATTTTTTACACCCCCCCCGGTCAAGGGGTCCAAATTTTTTTGCCCCCCCCCCCAAACCAACCCCCCCCCCCCTGTTGATAAAAAATGATCACTCCCTAAGAAGGGGTATTTGAGAGGCCCCTATGTAGGGGAGGGATGTTCAAGGAAAATAATGGGCAATATTGTATAAATGAGAATACACCAATCTCTCAATTTACAGTTCTTAAATGCACTAGAATGCACCATTTGATCTCTAAATTTCAAAATTTTCTTGGGGGGAATGCCCCCGAACCCTCCCCCCCTGCACCTCTGATACGCAGTGCTGCACTTATGATACTCCACGCTGCACTTGTGATACTTCACCTCCTAACAACTACCTGAACCAGATCTTGCCCCCCCCCCCCCATCTAGAAAATCCTAGATTCACCCCTGGTCAATCAGTATGCTAGGTGATAATTACACACCTTAGCCGGCAAGATGCATCAGAATGCACCACTGGAAGTCTAGCTATTTCAAATTTCCCGGGATGGTAATAGGTCCACTTTTGGAGCCAGGTCACCCCCCCATCTGGGGGTCTGGATACGGGCCTGGAGAAGATGGTGTGTTTTATACTGAGTGACTGAATCATTGAGAGTGAGGCATCATGGAATAGCAGATAAAGGATGACAGAGACATACAGGACAGAGCGTAGGACAGGACGTGGGACAGAATGATACCGACAATGATAGAGACAGAGACAGATGAGGTAGAATATAGCTACAAGACCCAGATGCCAATCACTTGGTTCCGCTGCAAGCAGTCTGACTAGAAGTCGTTATGCCCCCCCCCCCCCACACACAGTAGCTGTAGGGCTGCGGTCAGCAGGTTTGTGGTTGACAGCCAGTGTCCGGCCTTTGCGCTGTCGGGACAAGGGACCAACCCCCCCCCCCCCCCACCACCACACACACCAGCACCCCTGTCCTGTATAGCCGTGTCTTCCTCACTGGTTTGTCACCTCAGCTCACATCAACCTGTCTATACCGTGTCTATAACCCCATTCAGGCCCTGCCTACCCTCCCACACCTCCAGTGTGTAGCCCTCACCCCCGCCCCGCCCACCCTACCCTCTCACACCCCAACACCTTAATTCTAAAATGGAGTTTTACTGGTATACCCTTAGTTTGGTATCAATCCTGCTATACCTGTTGTCAGCTGAAAACACGGGAACCAGTTGTATAGGTGGACAAAATGGCGACATCGGGGTTTGCCCCGTGCCAAATGTATATACTACTCACACCTGAGGTCAGAGGGCATACACGGGAGGGGTCACGGGAGGGGTCACGGTCCGGGGTCTTATCCATGCCCACGTGATATGCCCATGTGATATGTGATATTGATATTATGATATGCCCATAATGATATGCCCAATGTGATATCCCGGAGTATATGCCCATATGATATGCATGTCCCGGTGTGACATGTTACACCCTAGGATGTACACCGCCGGTCGGCTCATCTTGACTCCGTCACGTGGCTGCAATAGCCTATCATCACTTTGGGTGGGACTTTCACATTTGTGACGTCATACGACGTACATGTGACGTCACACAGACTGACACTGTTATTGGTATATGATGTCCTTGTATGGTGACGTCATAATAAGGCCTAATTAGGCCTACAACCCGAGCCTACTTGGACACACAGGTGGTATATAATTGGGGCTGAGTGAGGACCATGGTGCTATGTAATTGTCACTTTGAAACCAGCAGGCACGCCCCTAACACCGACAAAACACGAACTCAGGCCAATGTTAAAATCTCATTTATCATGTTGTAAAAACACATTAGTACTTTATAGCATGTACAATCTGAGTGTGTATTTTCCTAATATTCATGAAATATATATACATTATAATTCTCTATTAAGAATGTTAAGAAATTGAGACATGGGACAATATACATTGTACAAAATGTGTTACTAATCATGTATTATGTGTCTTCCTACTTATCCAATCACGCACCTACATTATTGTATCCATCCATCTATCTCTCTTTATGTCTTTATCTATATACATATTTACCATTTATTTTCACACTTTATTGCTGTGTTGAGTTAAATATTTTGTATTTATCTAGTTACCATTCTCCATCTACTCATATTTGTGTGTTTTGCACAACACGTAATACATCTACATTACTTTACAAACCCTTACTCTCTGATGAGTGAATCCCAATGTGCCATCTCCCCCTCCCTCTCTGTGAGATATTAGATAAACACATAGTGTTGATATATAAATAATGGGGTCAGGAACTCGGCTGGGAGAGTGGTGAATCTTGGTAGATAAGTGGGCTTAATAACAGAGTAGTGTAGCTGGGAGCTGGGCGCCCATACTAATGTCACCGTACCCTCACACCCCCGTCTCACCCTCACCCCGCTCCCCACCAACACCACATTACGTACTATCCGATTTCCAATTCCCCATTATCGCTCAGCCCCGAGCCGATCTCTGAATTATCGGCTAAACAAGCAAATTGGGCGCTGCGTGCCGAGTCACTTGTAGAGGGCCCGCCGCCGCCACAATTATATTGATATGCTTATTTGGGGTCTCATTAGAGCTGGGGTACGGGGTTAGGGAGGGGTGGTGTCTGAAAACAGCTTAGAGACCTACTGTAGTTATTGGTGACGGCATAGGTGACACACGTGTGGATTATTATGGGCGAAGGGATGAAAACGAGTTTAAATGAGTCGATTTATAACCGATATACATGTTCATGAAGCTGATTATGATAAACGTGTAAACACGGGTTAAGGGGTTAAGAAATGGAGTGTCTATATGGAGACGGGGCAATTGGAAATTAGCGATTTAATTAGGGGAGTGAATTCCATATGGTTAAACAATTACGCCATGTTGGAACTGAGTGGGGAATTATCCACTACATGTTACAAAGTTGAATCATTATTTGCTGTTATGATTGGCTAATTTAGTCACTGCTAATCTTGTTCCAGTTTCTGGGCGTGTGGTAACCCACACCATCTAATCTTCTAATTTGAACTTTTATTTTCCAATTAGCCAACAAGTGATTGACCTCTGTAATGCATGGGTAACATTATAATAATTCCAAATTGTCATCATTTGACTTTAATACGTGTACAAATAAACATTTACCTCTGCACTTAGCACCACGTTGAGTGTTTAAGTGTAAAGGAATTATTAAATACTTTATATAACGACTATGATTCAAAAGGGGGTATTATCAGGTAATTGTATAGATTTGGTTTGTCTGATCACATTAGACTAACTGCCCTTAAAGTTAAACTGTGTAACAGGCTTGTTCTATACATATTGTGTATACATATAGTTATCTATATTATAGTGACATATGCTAAACCTCATACCGTTATAGCACTATATCTATTCTGAACTAGGACTATGACTATAATAATAACTGTTGGTAGTGATGCATATGAGCTCACAGAAACAGTAGACTACACAACGATAAAAAGGTGAAAACTTAAATAAATCATTTTAATGATTCTTTGAATGCCAAGGGACTCCCCCTGTCCATGTGTTCCTGTTGATCACTACGTGGGGGGGGGGGCTGCCTGGGAACTGGCAGAGAGTCTGGTGTAGGTCGGGATGGGACTGTAGGTTAACCCTCTGATGTTAACCCATGCTTCATGTTAACTTGTCTCATGAAGCACCAACACTGCTACAGCAAGGACATCGCCCATGCGGCATGATGTATGAATGCTGCGCTGGCCAGTTATACCTGCCTGGGCTACTTCCAAGCATCAGGTCTTTAAAATAGCGTAGTGCATTAAGAACTATGCTGCCCTTAAAGGGTTAATGTGTGTGTGTGGGGGGGGGGGGTACATCTAGTAAGTCCATAGTCACATTGGCCGCTCCAGGCAATAACCACGTTTTATTAGCCGAGTGAGAATCGATGAGGCTGGGAATGTTTTCTTTCTGCTTGCTCTCCCAATACACCCCCTCCCCATCACGTCAGTCCCACCACGTCCCAGCCCCCAGTCCCCAGTCACCCCCTTCCATCTCTCTTTCTGCAAAGCCCCCTGCCTGAAGGCGTTTTCAGGCTCCTCTGGTGTGGTGGAGAGTATATATATGGTGTGTTTTATGGGGAGTCGGGCGCTGTTTGGTGTGGTTGGGGTGAGGAGGGAAGGGGGTATATAGGTGGAGGATGTAAAAAGGTGGAAGGCCCGGCAGGTTATTGGGGACTAGAGGGGAGGACCATGTACGGTTGAGAGAATCCCATTTAAGACGTACAACAAATAGTATACACAGATACTGGCGTGTTGGGCGCGGCTGTTTGTAGGGGCATTGTACGGCCCGCCTGTCTGTGTAGGGCAGGGGGTAACGTAGGGGGGGAGGGGACGAGGGATGAGCGGGATTAACGACCAAGGGGTCTCCTCCCATGTCGTGCATGGCATCAAGCAGGAAGGGCGGGTTGTAGAGACGTGTCAGGGACTCAGTACCAGCAGCAATGGAAGTGGTACCCGGAGAGATGAGCATAGATAACAGCCAGCATGATGGGTGCCAGACGTTATGTAATGCACCATAGATAACAGCCAGCATGATGGGTGCCAGACGTTATGTAATGCACCATAGATAACAGCCAGCATGATGGGTACCAGACGTTATGTAATGCACCATAGATAACAGCCAGCATGATGGGTACCAGACGTTATGTACCCTACACAGTCTGCCCCCTCCCTCGCCTCACAAGTTCCAAATTCCACAATTATCAGTTACCCTACTTGTCCATCTCACCCATTCTTGTAGACCTTTACTTAACTCCAACTCCATCTGGAGTCCTTCCAAGTCTCGTACACGTGTATATCTAGACTGCAGATGTACGGACTGTAGGAAGAAGGCCCGAGTTGGGTTTTAAAACGTATCATCAATTAGCCTGGATTCAGCTTACTTGCCATACTGGGCAGACAGGGCACACACAGGCAGACAGGGAGGCAGTGACAGGGAGTTAGGCAGACAGACAGCCATCTATGAAGGCATGAAAAGGGATGCCACACACGCAGTGAGAAGAACCTGTAGCTGTGCCCCTGGTACCTCCCCAGGAGGACGCGGCGTGACTCCGGGCGGGCGGCGCCTATAGCGGCCGGCACAGGAGGAGGGGCAGTGTCAGCGCCGTCTGCAGACATGCTGACCACGGGCTGACCACTAGAACTGACCACTGGGCGCACACAGCTACACAGCGGCACAGGGTATACATGAGGCGGTGCGGGTCGGCACCCACAGCCGTAAGACAATGGCATTAAGGGGTTAGCATCAGGTGGGGTGTCTCCAGGGAGGCTGTGCAGGAGGCAGTGGCAGGCAATTGGACAGTCTCCACACTGGCTGCACGCCGTCACCTTTACCTTTACCACGTTAATAAAGCCCTGGAGGACAGAGGCAGCCACCTCCTGCCGTTAGTACAGAGACCTGCCGTTAGTACAGTGGGTTCAGCCCGCCTAATGAGACACGGGTGTAACAGTATGGATGGGAAGTGGCTGATTGGTTTATCAATCCCCACTTAACAGCTATGGTGTCTGTTCAATTATCCAATGGATGATCATAATCCCTGTATATATTTATCAAATACGATATTGACTATGGCGATGGGTCTCTCACATCCCACACCTCATAGCCAATATCATAAGATATGATGAGATTAAAATACATGCCATCTACCACTGGCATTACATATTTGTACCAGGTTCCCTCGACCGGCCAACTGATCACTCTCCTGATTAACCAGTTCATGACCTAGCAGCCCCGCGTCCGTTAGAAGTGAATTTCAAAATTTACCAGCAAAATCAAAGATGGCGATACACACTGGAGAAGATATAGACGGGGTATAGACCGGAGGGATGGGGGGTGTGTGTGTGGGGGGGGGGGTCTACACCTTTAGCTGACCAGGCGCTCTATAATCCACTCAACTACCTGTCAGTCCCCACTCTAATCTGTAGATAATCACACACATTTTAACCTATAGTGGGCTATACGATGTAGCAGCTCACCCCAGTGCGCCGCCATCTTGTCCCCAGTTACATCGGGTGACGAGTAGAAACCCCGGCTAATACCTCAGGGCAGTGAGTAGCATGAGGCAGGCGCTAGTCGGGCAATAGTCTGTTTGAATCAGCAGGTACCAGATATGCTTTAGTTCCCTTCTCAGCCGCTGTCCATCACGGCGCAGGTACACATGTACATACAGCCAGCAGTGAGCAGTGTAACGTGGCGCCCTCACTGGTCGCCACACGTACTACCAATTGCTGCTCCAACCACCACTGACTTATCCTATGGATATGCCCTTTGTTGTCATGATGCATGGCTGTAACCCTGACGAGGTACTCAACAGGTACTGCCAAGTATCATGCCTGCCCCGACCGGTCAGCATGATGCATGAATGCAGCCTTGTTGAGCATTATGGTCAGGGCTGCATTCATGTATCTTGCCGACACAGGACATCCACTGCAAACCCTCACATTAAAGCACCCTGCTACCCTTAAATGGTTAAAGCTGCACCAGCATGATTCTGGCGCCTACTCTTACCCCAGCTCCACCAGGCCCAGTGTTGATTGAAACATTATAGGGTGTTATCAAACGTGCCCCACCGTAAATCGAGCGACAAACGAGAAGAGGCCAAATAGAGCAGGACGCCCGATATATAATACTAGCCTTGACTATAATAAGATCTTTATTCTTGTGATGTTTTTATTTACTTCATTTCTTGTCGTCATCTTAGATCTTCAGACAGGAGTGGGCTGTCATGTTATCTGTCGGAGGTCTCCTGTTTGTCTATCAGGAGATCAAGTTGTTTATTTGAATTAGATATTTTTATACTTTCTTGTGTGAATTGAAAAGGGATGTATGTACGTGCTTGTATCCTGTGTATACATGATTAGTGTGCCCACTGGTTTTAGTGTATTTTTTTGTGCTTCACATCCTTGATAACTGTAACTCCGTTTAATAAGTTTATTTTTTCTCCATGTCTTTTGTGTGTGTGTGTGTGTGTGTGTGTTAACACATACGGTGGTGTCACTGAGAGGATCGCTACATCGCGATTACATCATTTAAGGGGATCTTCATGATGCATCATAATTGCAATAACTAGGGCGTGGTTGCACATGGTTGATACACTCTCAAAGACCAAGCATCGACATGATACACCAATGCAGCATCATCGAGTAACTCGCCGGCGCTGCGTCGATGCATCATGACCTCAAATGGACATGCAGCTCTGAGGTACCATGCCGTCCTTAAAGGATTAGCCCCTGCCTAGATCTCCCATTGCATGCAGTCACTGTCCTATCTCCCCTCCTCCCCTAATATTGGTCTGTGTAATTATACCACTCAATTGGCGCTCTTACTGTTATCAGGGGCAGAGGGCGCCAGTGTAGGTACCCATCTCCACCCTCCATCACACACAACTACACGTAGCCTCGTTTACATTGCTGCCCATTAATACGGATTCACATAATGGGCCGACACTAGGTCGCTGCTTCTGACTGTCCCTCGGGAGTAGGGGAGGGGTAATTATTGGGGGTCTTGTTGTTAAAACTCATCATTAAAGTGAGCTGTGTGTATTATGTGCCTGTGTGTGTTTATGTGGTGTGGTGGGGAGATGGATCTGAGCGTCTTACGGAGATGGTGTCAAACAATTATCGTGTACTAGGGATCCTGTGTGATGAAGGGAACCGACACTGGACATTCCTGGAGTTGTGGACCTATCCGTGATTTCATCATATAATAATGTATTTATGCATATTGCATGTGTTTATTCCGTAATCGCAAGGGATCTTTATGGTATGAGGTGGTCATTGAAGTTGGCAGTATTTAATCTCATGATAACATCTCCACATTCAACTCTGGGATTTCAACTATGTAAATCTAATTCGGTGACACATAGAGCAGCTTCTCTGGTAGATCTAAGGTCTATACAATGCCATGTGTATTGCTGTATCACTCTATAGTGTAGGGTAGCAGACACTGGGTTACTGTGGAGGCTTGGCGTCCTTTCACCTATATTTACTGCAGGTGTCTGTTTGTAATAGGAAAACCTTTATAGACTGGCCACCTTTTAGTAAAGTAAGTCCTCTTCTGACTGACTGCGTCCTCAAGTAGTCAACAGCAAATGTTTGTTTACCATAGACTACAGGGGTGAGTGAGGGGTGCAGGAGGGGTGGCCGATCCTCTCAGGCTGCTTCAGTCTGTAGACTGGGACGCAGCAGGAGATGGGAGGACAGAGAGGGATGCGGCGCTGTGTGAAACCCCTTCAGACACCAAAATATACCAGCTAAATTAGCTCCTCACCACTGAGACCAGTAACCTGGGTGCACCTCTCTGTGTGCTGGTGGGGCGGGGGGCTGGAGGTAGGATGCAGGTTTGGTGATGTGGGTGGGAGGGAGGGCAGCCTAAAGGGGGATGGGACCATTCAGTCGTCGAGACCCAGGCGTCCCACAAAGCAGTCCCCGACCACAGGCGCTTCTACCTCCTCCTCCCGTCCACCCTCACCGACCTGCCAATCACGTCACATGGCCGCGGCGTCAGCCAATCAGCGGGCAGGTGGGCGTGGCCTCCGGGTTGACTACAGGACTCGGCGAGGGGACTAGATCTGTTGATTTAAGTACGGCCGCGTTCTAGGCAGGGACCAAATCGTTTAGTGATCGTGGGCTCGTCGGGAGGAGCGGCAATTTACCTGTGAAATTACATTTAATGGTTGTAGGTTGCTGGTAGTGGTAGTGTGGTGGTAGTAGTATCAAGGAGCTGTGTATTACTACAACTAGAATACTACTACAGCAAAGTGCATACTACAAGACGACTGGAAGCCTACACACAGTGTTAGTTGGACCTCCTCCCAGGCTTATCTCGGTGCTGGAGGATACACAGGCATCATGTTGAATATGGCAGGGAGTGGAGGACCGGAGGGTCTGCAGGAGCAGCAGGACAACAAGTCAGCCTTCATGGAGATACAACAACAGCAGATGAGCATGGGTCACTCTCCCTACCAGATCCGCTCCCCGTACCAACAACAGAGTCAGCATGAAGCCTTCGTCGGCAGTCAGGGTAGGGGGCCTCTAGGATACCCCTTCTCCATGAACTCCATGTCTCACACGTCCTACCAGCCGCCCTCACATCACCCCTTTGGTATGGGCCACCCCTACCAGAGTCCCACCCCTCCAGCCAGAGACGGTAAGTGTCCTCCACGGGCTGCTAAGGGGCATTAAGGAGCCACCATCTGTGTTAAAGTCTCATACTATCCATGTACCCCCACCTCACCCTGTGTGATGTATACATGGACCTACTTTATGGCATATATTAGTGTAACCAGCCCAGAACCAGCGTGGACGTTGCAGGACGCAAATACGTGGTCAAATACCCTGAACAACCCCATAGGCAATATGCAGCTGACAGAAGCAGTATAGATCCACCAGGCTGGTACCCTCAGAATCAGCTGGTGAAGGACGGGGAGGGGGGGAGGGGGTCATCGAGATATTACCATCTCACGCAGATACCAGCTAGGAGGAGACTCAGAGAACTAGGATTTGTGTCACTTGTTACAGAGGGTGTTCAGACATGTCCAGTCTCACAGTATGGACGATTGCTTTAGTTGCCCGAATATTTATTTGTCAAGAACACAGTAACAAATGGTTAGAAACTTGATTAATTATAGCATTTGGGGTGGGGGGCATGTATGTATTATGCACATATAGATATTAGGCCAATGATGAGGGAAAATAATGATGATTATCAACGTGATATAAATAGTGATAAGGATGGAGTTTGTGTATGAAAGGGTGGTGTGTGTGGGGGGGGGGGGGGGGCTGAGGTGGTTATCTGCAGTGTCCGGGTCACTGTCATTAAGGATGTGAACCCCGCGTCTCTAAATAAATGTCGTCTGGCCTCGTCCCAAATGTCATTTGTTTATTTCAATCAATCCAACAAGGTCCAATTTCAAACTGACACCATTGGGAGTTGAATGAGACGTCTCTACCCCTTCAGAAGAAAAAAAAAGCTAAGAGAAATGTGATTTAACACTACTGAATTGAACTATAGTATGTCAATACACGTATACTATACACAGGTCTGTCGGTTTTGTACCAGTTGTTAAAGTACAAGCGTGTACGTTGTATAAAGGCTTGAATAAAGCAGACGACATTTCCTCGATGTGTTGTCAGCGGACGCTGTAAGAATGACTTTATCTGAAGGCCCTACTCAGGTTACCTGTGCCCCAATAGCCGCCTGTCGCGCCCCTGCTCTGCGGGCCGCCCTGGGCTGGACCCGGCCAGTCGGGGACGGGGATGAGGACCGGGGAGATGTATCTTAGAGAAGGGTTAAAACCATTAGAAATTGACAAAGCAACATGTTCTTCACATTAGGAGTAATTTCTAGTTCTATTGGCATTGTTGGAATACAATTACTTTTCCTATAGCAATAGTAAAGTCTAAAGGGAACCAGGGCCAACATGTGTCACCTTAGATGGGATATATACGTCACAACATGATTATGCCACTGAGGTATCTGAAGTTCCCACCCTGGACGTAATCAGGGCATAGAGGCACTACTACTAGGCCTATACTACTACCCCGTGACATAACACTGGTGACTAGCTAGTCATGGTTGTGGAGATCCTTATTTCAATAAGCGAATATTCTGTAGTAAGTATCTAAACAACATAGTTGTGTGTGTACTATATGTACAGGGGTGGGAGGGGGGGGGGTGTATAAAGCCATAGACTTCTGGTGGTGTATAGACATACAACAAGAAGGTGATTCTTCTCCCTCACCACCCCCCCCCCCCTGCTTGTCGCTGTATATTGCCCCTATATGAAGGTGGAGAGTCTACCTACCTCCTCTCCCTCCCCTTACAAGACGCGCCCAGTGTGCGTGACTATCAGGGCGGACGACGCTCGGGGCGACGTGCCGACCCGGCTCCAGCGGCCGCCGCCAGCAGCGGGCCGGGCGCGGCGTGAGGGCCGCATCGGGGCGCGGCGGGAGGGGAGGGGGCAGAAAATGGTGGTCTGATATACGTTGTGAAAAAATTAGCATGGGAATAAATAGGCCAAAGGGTATAATGGGGTTTACGAATCATTGCTGGGATGGTTCTGCATTTATGTTCATTGCTCGACCCAATAACCCTCATACACATGCGGCTAGGCTTCAATGCCCTCCCAATAGCTTGGACTACATCAATTCTTCTTCTGGGGAATTGGAATCTGTCCTGATACTAATTCTCACATGAACATACCCCTTTTCCTATATGCGTTAATCGCTTCCCCTTTTCTCCCTATACATGTCCTCCGGTCTCCTAGCGTCCCTATATGTGTCTCCATAATATTATTATAGACTTATTACATGAGGCCTGTTCTCCTTTAAATACCATACTACTACTAGTGTGCCGTGCACCCGACACCACACCATACAGCTGCTGTCGGAGAAGACACCCTGCGGGGGCAGACAGCCATACAGTCAGATCTAGACCGTATCGTGTGTGTGAAATAGAAAGCCCAACGTGAAGAATCCATCTGCATTCAAACATATACTTCCCTTCTTTTATTATTTGGATCTTGTTCGCCTTCAATCTGTTTTTGCAGAAGGGTGTGTGTGTGTGTACTGAAGGGGAGATGGGGAGGGTTGGGTTGGTTGATATACTATAGATGTTTGACGGACAAGAGTTTTGCTTAGAGGTATATATACATAAATATAGTATTTGTATTTTAACGATAGTTTTTATTGGCAGTCTACATTGTAAACGGCGTATATGTCTGCATGTGGTAAGGACCCAGGTAGCTGTCCGTCCGGGGAGCCGGGCAGACGTGTCTGTCATCCCTATAGGATGTCCACATCTCCACCTGACAAGATCCGAGTTTCAATAAAGCCCATGAAGGAAGACTTCTGTTGGTTTTCCGGACCACTTCATTTAGGAGTAGAGACCCTGTAGGGTTGCAATGCAGCTGGCTGACAAGCTGTGTGGAGGAGGTGGGGGATGTCAGTCAGTGATTGAGAGAGGCCATGACTATATAAACTGTAGGTGAATGTGGCCATGTTGAGGTTTTATCACAGGGTGGATCAGGATGTATGTGTCGTGTACAGACCGGGGTACCTGTGTAGTATCTATGCGGGCATGAGTATCGTGTCCAACAACAAACACTACACACTATATGCTCGTGCTGATTTAGTAACACCGTCCCACGGTGGGATTATACTGCAGGACATGGACTTATAAGTCAATCAGGAGAAATGTTTAGCCTATGTTTCCTTTATATAAATATTACAGATCTGTTCTCAAGAATGCTTGAGATATGGAATCAGATTTGGCTTATGTCATGTAGATGTAAATGTGTCCACTAAGGTGACTAAATCAAACGACAAAATTGTCGATTTGTAAGTCTTCAACCCAATTTCTAATTGTGGAACACCTCCAGTAATGTAGCAACAAGTGGTCTGGTCACGGTCAGCATTGGACAGTGCAGATTGGGTTGGTCTACAGAGACACTGCAGTATTACCCTACTTGTCTGTCCCACACACCTTCCCTACCCCCAGGGCCTTCACCCCCCCCCCCCCCCTCCCACACACACACTGTAGGATTCGCCTTAGACCTGAGTAAGCTGTTTAAGGTTTCATGGTACACTCCCCCACAGACCACCCCTCAGCTTAATGTCTCTTTAAGGAGAGCCTAATGTGGCCTTTCTTTGTGTCTTCCCCTCTGATGACCCTCTCCCACTGGCCACTACTTGTGCTACTACCACTACCACACACACCAAACGTCTGACTCTGTGGTGTCGTCGTCAATCTATCCAACCTGGGAACTGGGATTCTCTCACTACAGTGTGTACCAGGAATAACATGCATATATATACATGTACAATGGGTTTTCTTTATATTAAGTCTACTGTGGGTACAATTAATATGGTGGCAAGTAAAGTTAATACGATGATATTTCAGCATTGTATATATTTTTTATTTCTAAGTGTAATTATGAACAAACTATAAGGGTCCTCTCACTTCAAATTACCTCAAGCAGATCAGTAAAGTGAATTCTCGTATTATAACTATACGTCGTTTGTACATGCATGTCACACTCAACTCATTCTCCATTGGCGCTCCCACAGTGTGTAACCCGTACTCCCACGACACGGGCAAGTCGGGCATGGAGGACCAGCTGAGGATGAACGGAAAGGGCAAGAAGATGAGGAAGCCTAGGACCATTTACTCCAGCTTACAACTGCAACAACTCAACAAACGTTTCCAAAGGACGCAGTATCTAGCTCTACCCGAGCGTGCCGAGCTAGCAGCATCTCTCGGTCTCACACAAACTCAGGTGAGTGCAAGTCCCACTGTGGGAGAAGACTGCTGTATGGATGTGATATAAAATGTAACACAATGCTACTCAATCAGTGGTGTGCTGTTTGCATCTCAAGGATTGCAACATTGTCATATATATTGCCATGGGAGTGTTTTCTTTAATATTCTTTAAAATTAGCTCATTGGAAGTGTTTATACACCTCCTCCCAGCAAGCTTAATCATGAGGTGTTCGCTACAGTAGGAAGGCAATATTGTACAATATTGCACTTTGAAGTTTGGACCCCTCAGTGTTCCAGGTGCAACTCCATGTAGCAATAACCACCAGGGTCCTGGTACACACGGGACTCCTGTCCCAGTGACCTTGACCTGTTATAGTGGTTATAGTATATAAGCCAGTCACTGAAATTGGTGTTACTGTTACTCCTATTACCCGCAGCACCAATACACAAGCAGACAGGCCAAAATTAGGGTTTCTTATCGCCGCTCCTCGCCCACTGATTGGGCCAAATGAGCGGCTTTGACAACGACCAAATTCGCCCTCATTTCATGCAAATTACAAGCAATTTGACGTCAATATGGCCGACTTACATGTCCTAATACGACGTCATTATCCCCTAGTTACCCACGGACTAGACAGTCAGTGTTGTGGCTATTTCAGTATAGTATACACTGTAGAGTATACATCATCAGGATATGTATTACAATGGCTTAAGTAACCTGGATTGGGCGCTCAGATTGTTTTCATCACATAAGTGTT
The DNA here is from genome assembly GCA_947462335.1 of Harmothoe impar. NCBI lineage: Eukaryota > Metazoa > Annelida > Polychaeta > Phyllodocida > Polynoidae > Harmothoe > Harmothoe impar. The sequence goes on along the minus strand of OX381721.1, from coordinate 52,546,134 downwards.
ACTTCCAGTTTATACTTTTTGTGCCTGGCCTTATGAGATTATGCCCCACTATACTTGAACACACGCGACCTTTATCTTTAAGAGACTTACACTTATATATGGACATTTTCTACATTGCTATTTTACATTCACTCTATAACTTCCTCACGACATACACAGAGGCCTACACCACCTATATAACACTCCCCTACCCTTATCACTTATGGAATTATTATGGAATTTTCATTCTTCTCACTTGCTTATCATATATACATAATCTTATGCCTATATAGAACTTGTCCCCGGCATTTATCACTTCCCCTGGACATATGGTGTGTACGGACACCCACCAAGGCCCACTTCCCATCAGCGTGAAGGACTTTGTGACGGGGTCAGATATGAGTGGTTAACCCTTAAAAGCCCTCATAGTGCTTTAACACATGCATATTTCACCATTCCGACAGGGCTACACCCATGCGTCATGCCCACCATACGGGGTTTACAAGTGTATTCCCAAAGCGTCGGCATAATGCATGGATGCAGCGCTGGCGCGTTGCTAGCCAGGGCTGCATTTATGCACCATGCCTACCAAGGCTAAAACAGTACAGCAGAATGTGGCCCTTACAGAGTTATTAACATGAGAGATGTATGCGCATGAGGAGGCAGCCCCAGGACTGTGTGACTTGGCTGACATGAGGCCACACGTTATTATGATGCCTAACCAGGCGTGAGGGGTGGCAGCAACGGGCACAGCATCTGTGCAGAAAACACACGCCCTCGGTGCTGCAATAGGGGAACATCTACACATGACGAGTTGGGGACAGCCTCACGCCATGTGTGAGTTCCATGTAGAATACTCAGCAGGGCTCAGCAGGCTGCTGACATCACGTTAGTACCACCCGAGTGTGAAGAAATGACATTGACAATGATGTCCTCAGTTAATTCGTATTAAATCTGGATTTAGTCACAATCCAACGCTTTAGGGAAGTCTAAGCACTGGGCCGGATATCCTCACCGTGGCGCCCACGTCCTCACCGTGGCGCCCACGTCCTCACCGTGGCGCCCACGTCCTCACCGTGGCGCCCACGTCCTCACCGTGGCGCCCACGTCCTCACCGTGGCGCCCACGTCCTCACCGTGGCGCCACTCTTGGGTGGGTCCTGCCGGGTACATGCCTCCCGTGGATGCCCACAGACCTAATGCCGCTAATCCCATTGTTGGTATTGTTTTAAGCTGTCTAAGTAAGACATAACCTTCCCTCCGGGCATAGGAAGCATCAGCAGCATGTCTAGGGACACACGACTTAACCCTTTAACCCTTTAACCCTCCTACCGCAGCACTTTGATGACCTGGGGCCGCTTTAATTAGGTGTCGCGCGGGGCCTGAGGGTTGATTGTGAGGCTGACCAGGCTATTGTTGGCGCGGCGTCAGTCCTCTCCGGCCGTGAGACGTCAGCCCCTCACCGCGGCGCTACCACCCGCGTCTCCATGCTATAAACACCGGGGTAATACCCCCGACCCATATTTGTCGGACCATTAAACAGGGGGTGTAATTTATTATAGACTGGATATAGGTCTGGCCGATCACTGCCCTCATTTTCTGACCCTGCTTTTCATGAGGTCATGTTCGAGTTTATGATCAGACATCACATCTCCCGATCTGAACACTTTATTCTGATGTAAATCTGGCACGTTTATCTTTATATCGCCGACTTTATTTCCAGGTTTTCGAATGATCTACACTATACGAAGATCCTTGGCATTCATTGTTCATTACTACTCTTTGATAAGGAGATTGCTTAAGCCTTTGTACAATTCGTCAGTTCTGATCTCATGTTATTTATTGAACTTTGAGTCAGGATTGATAGCCTTTAAATGGCCATCCGCGCATGTGTTTGGTAGTTGTGGAGGCGTCCCTTGGGGTTGTATTAGTTCCAGCTGGTTGATCTGATTAAATATTGATTCCCAGTGGATGAATTAGCAGCTGATTATCACACTGACATCAAGTCATGATCACACAATGCTACTAGTGCTCGCAGTGACTTCTCCTCTCTCAAACAAGGACCTCGTTAATAGAGATGGGGAGATTGCTTCAGTGGCTTCTGGAGATGGTGACTTAGTACTAAAAAGGCCTTCTCCCACCTGTGCATTTACCTAACAGATTGAACTGCTGCTGTTATAGCAACACCGTAGGATTTGGCACTGGATATGATAAAAGTACGACTATAAATATGCCCCACAACCACACTCAGTAACACACAGGGGCAGCAGCACGGATCCAGGCCCTGGTTAATTACAATTACCAGCAGGGATCACGCGCCCAGCGAATTACCCCATCAGCGTGGACGGCTAATGGCGGCATTTACCACTTAACCCCCTTCACTCAGGCTGGTCTGGCACAATAAACACGGCCCGCGGCCCGTCCGGCCCCTCAGGTAGCTAACCAAGAGGCACTTGACGAGGTGCCGTGACCAGGTAGATACAGGAGGGGTGCGGGGCTGCAGCCACCTGGTTAGGGGCCACACGCACAGGGATAGCCACACAGGCCTGCCAAGGCGGCCACAGGGGGAAACGGGGTCTCTAGAGGATTGTGAGGAAGGGGGTCATAAGTTAGCATGGCTGGTGCTGGAGAAGTTGGAGGTGTGTAAGGCATGTTTCAGGAGTATATAGCCGGGTGGTGCTGCTGAGGGGGGGGGGGGGGGTATAGAGCTGCATGGCAGGGAGGGGCGTGGAATGCAGGGGTTACTGTGACCACCAATGGCTTCGTGCCAAGTCCGACAGGAGCCACTGTACCAACATGTTGCCCTGTGTTTACTCTGGGTGGGATATAGTGGGTAGATAGGGATACGTACAGTACTGCACGCAGACATGTAGCTTCAACACATGGTTCATCCCATCCTTAAGATATTTCTACACTTGCTTTATACTTCCCACCTATTCCGGTGTATCCCTCAACCCTTCATGGCTCCTTACACTCTGGACACAGAGGTCGGGGGGAATGCCCTTGAGCTGAAGATGCATGTTAGGGAACTGTAGATGACTAGTGCCCTGGGCGCGGTGCCCCGTCACCCCTGTAGGACTCTACCTGCATCCTCAAAGTAAGACATAGCGCGGTAATCAGGGCACGACGTGTCGGTATGTTGGGGGTGAGTGGGGTCTGTACCTACACAGCACACAGACAGGAGGGTGGACTAAGATGTGCAGCATGTCGCGGCCACAGGCTCCCGTCACGCCGCGTCACAGTCGTCACCCGTGAAATGCGGGCGGCGCGGACGCGGCTCAGTGTCCACCCTCCGTGGAGGTCTACATACTCCCCACACCATCCCCGAGTCATGGTCGTGCTGCTTGCCGCCCTCAGGGGTCGCCGACCTCCATCTCGAGTCAGCGCGTTACGCCGACAAGAGTCAGTGGGAATTCACTCGGGTAATTCGGAGTAGCGTCACACGCCCGTTCATGGTGCCGCGCGTCGGGCGCCGTACTGACGCCTATAACGCGGCTCCCGGCGCTCCCCGCGCGGCTCGGCCTCCTCCCGGGGGACGCGTCTCCCCGCCCCGCCGTGAGCAGCAGCTGGGTCACTCCGCGCCCCGCCCCCGAGGAAACAAATGAGCATCGTCAGGGTTTTACGTCTCAGGTGGTCAGCGGCGCCAAATTTCGCGCCGCGACTCCTCCCAGGGGGGAAGTTTCCGAGCTCAAAGCGGCGGGAGGCGTTGTGTCTCCGGGGACGGAGGCCGACAAAGCCGGGGGCACGAAGCCCGCTCCGGTGTCAAGGACGGAGTCGGGGGTATTAAAGCATTAGGGCGCCCAGGGAATCTAACTCCATAACTCCCACTTCGCGCCGCGGTCGCGAAACGGGAAGCGGCGTAATTGGAACATGAAGGAGCGGCATCTGATCCTGCGGCGGCCGGGGCCGTTAACGAGGTGGGGATCCGACTCGGGTACTGAGGGCACGACACCAGCCACACACCCCGCAACCCGACCCGCCGCCTCTATCAAGGGCAACAGGATGCCGCAACGACAACAAGAAAAAAAATCAGAAAAGAAATGTAGGAAAGTGATAATAAAGGCAATGAATAGTAGCATACGTTGATATCAAATAAGCCAAGCTTGCATACATATCAATGTGCCCATATCAATTAATGTAGCTATCGAAAATGAAGATATCGATGACAATGCCCTATCCCTTTTACACATTTAAATTGATATAAGCAGTGATAATACCTTGTACCAAAACCACACAGTGAGTCAGTGGCAGGTCTGTATAACCTTGTACACAGACACGACGTGCTGTCAGTGTTTCAGGCTGACGAGTACTAATACATCAGTGTGTATTATACACACACCTGTGCGTGCTAAGGAGGGAAGCAGCTTTGTCACGGCGAAAAAATGTGGCCAGTGTGTCAGTGACTGAAACCTTATATCGTCACAGAGACGCCGAGTGTCCTGCAGCACCCCACACTTTGTGCTACTCACATAGACACACAGGTTAGGGCCACAATTCTAGATGTTCCCATAAAAGTGAAATTCACAAGGATTGTATATCTGGCTATTTGACAAAGACTGAGGAGGGGGTAAGGTAGGAGTGCTGTTTATGACATGGCGGGTGAGTGGGGCCGTGGGATGGCAGACCGCTACTGCTGTGTACAGGGCAGGTTCTCACAGTGGTACATCTGTGTGTGTGTGTACATGTACAGGAGTTGTGGACAGGTGGATAACAAAGGACCTTGGTAATGACTGACACATTCTACAGGGGCTTCAAACCAAATCTCATGAGCCCCCCTTGTCATACCTATAGGCATGCAACTCCCAATGTCACACACAGAAAGGTACATGTATAATATGAGGCTTGGTCTTCAGTAGTTTGTTTACACCATATTCTTCATTCTCCAAACTGATACCACGGCTTAGCCACCCATGTAAAACCCAGAGTCACCAGGCAGGAATTGAGCAGTTTGTCTCTGTGTATGAGGACCCACATGTTGCCTGCTGCTGAGACTGGACTCCCCCCCCCCCCCCGTGTGTCTGTGTGGACACGTGGCTGCACGTGCGGGCAGCCCTGGAGGCACACAGGTCCTCCCGGGCCGTCCTCCTGTGGCCGCGGTCAGAGGACGCTGAGGCCGCGCCACATGGACGTGTTTCGGGTCACGGTGCATTGCCTAGGAGGGACAACACCTTCTATGATTCATCAGTATTTTTGCATATCTGCAAAATGGTCCATACTTCTGTAATAGACAAATGCCACCCTGCTTAAACCTGTAGCCTCCCGCCCATGTGTTCACCTTGAACACAGCTCGCTACCTGTGCTGTGGCCTGCACGGTGGTGGAGGAGGCAGCAGCTGTAGGTTATACCTGCTGGGTGGACACCTGGAGGAGGACTGCAGGCAGGTGCCCCGCCTCCAGGTGGCGCCCCGGGCGGCGGGGCACCTGTCTGCCTGCTGTACACGGCCTCCTCCTGGGCGGCCCCGGAGGCTGCACACGGGGACAGGCACCAGGAGGCCGGCAGCAGGTCACACAGGCACGTGCCACGTTGTATATTACAATATATGACCCCTGCCCCTTTCCCTTTAGTTAGGAACCTATATAATGATTTACGGGACATTACCGTGTTCAAATATTCTTCATGCGCATTCCTTTACACTTTTTTTTTGTTGCTGTATATTTTGGGTTATAATAATTGTATACCCGGAGAGATGGAAATTCTTAAGAAAGACATGGACGCATGCGCAGTGGTGCCTGGCCCTGGGCCATTGTTCCGGCCACCATTTATCGGGAGTGTGTGGTGATTCAGAGTGAGGCATATAAACCTGTCAGATAGATGCAGCAATATGGGACAAGGGATGCACAAAAAGAGGACTGAGAAATGTTACTGTCATATTCATGAGATCAGCAACCTGTTGATTTAGACTCCATGCCGCCGCAAACAGAGTCATAGAGCTGTTGAATCTGATGGGTTTAGTTGTTTCATACAGGTTAGTAGGTAATTAGCTTCTCATTCAATACAAAACATTTAATTACATGTTGAACTGCTGGGATTGTCTGATAACCAGGCAATACAGCGTGAGGTTCAGCTAATGTTAACC